>BLKR01004757.1:0-98767 GCA_011170035.1 Teleogryllus occipitalis | reverse complement strand
TTTAATTTCTTAATTATTTATGAAGAGACTAATTATGATTTGTTTGGTTGTACTTGTAAGGTCATCATTTAAAAGAAAATATAATATTTAAGAATGATTTTAGAATATCTTGAGATCAGGCAAAAATAATTTTATGTATTCGAAACACGAATTAGTGGTCCATAAACAAGTCTTATAAGAACATTTAATCACAGCAATGCTAACTGAAAAACAAAACAATTTTAACAGGAATTGATAAGCAAATATGTGCCCATTGTTGGCAGCGTCCGTTGTTGCTGCCTACAGCATCCATTGTTGCGCTTATTGCCGACGCTTCTGAGGTTGATGCTCTCTTCAGCTGCCTGTCCCAGTTGGGACTCTACAGCCAGGTGTTCGTGGTGTGGGATTTTTCTTCTCCTAGTTTTGCCTCCACTCCCCAGTACTGAGACGGGGATGGGTAAATTAGGAAAAATAACATAGGGGTTAATACATTTTATGTTGGACAGGTTATTTTATTAGGCCTTTAGGAAGACGGAAATGGGGGGTGGAAAAAAGGATTTAATGTTTTTATTGATTTTAACTTTCTCGCACTTACTGTCGTAAGAAGAAAACGTATTGTAATTGTGAATCAGAATACGGCGAATTTTCGGTAGAAAAACCGTCCCATCCTGGTCACGAAAAAGTGAATAAATTTATTTGCTAAATTTAGGGGGAAATCCTTTAACGCGTTTAGTAGCCAGAATTCATGTTTTGTGGATCGTTGTTACCGAAAAATTGAACCGGCGAAACGTTTGTCTATCAGTCTTCCGTCTGCGAACAACGCTAGGGGTTAAATTGTTCAACCGATTTTGTCAAAAATTGATAATACCCAATCGATCTTGTTAATATCACGGTCCCATTAATTCGAAACCGATATTTTAATTTTGGGAGGTACTTTACATAAAGCCCCAGAGATATTTTCAAAGTGTTCTCAAAAGCGGCGTCATCGGTTTTTATTATTTTTTTCCCCATAATCTCAAGAACGTTTAAGAGAATGATTTGATGAATTGATGAATGAAATGATGATGATGAATTTTTAGATCTCATGTTGGCGTCTGTCTGTCCATCTGTAGTTAACACAAGCATCTAAACGCTGCACATTCTTTTTTAGTCAAATCTGAGATACATGAGAGTTTAAAATCATCTTCGTGAGGCACAAAAGTTACGAGAGTTTCTGTGGCATAGCAGGTAAGCGCACTGATGAAGAAGCTTAGGCATGTAAGATCGAATCTCATCCACGGCGAATTATTTTTGCGGGTTTGCGGTTAATTGTATAGTTATATTCATTCGTATCCATTATAAATATCACATAAAGTATGTGTTTTGAGGCGCCACTATTTATTTTAGTGTGTTAATGTCTTTAAGAATCACGTATAAATATGCCCCTATTGCGATTCTGGCTTCAGAACGTCTGCAAGCGCCCGTGTTGAGCTCTAGCGTTATCGCAACTTTCATCTGTGACGTAATTCAACCTTGGCCGTAGTCGCCGAAAGATAAGACCGGGAACGACGTTTACAGAGTGTTCTAAAGACGACGGCTTCTGGTTGAAAATATTTCTTAGTAAAATGAGCTATGTAGTTGCGTGGGTTTTATGCGGTTGCATTATTTTTGTGAATTTGATATCTTTGACACATGTAGAACATTTCTCTAATAAAAAATCTAAGTGCAATGAATATCACGTAACTATTATTAACGTAATAAGTGTGTTTGGACAGCGTATTGAGAAATACCGGTGATAGCTCAGTGCGGTCGAGCCAGACCTACAGACTACAGGGATCCGAGTTCAAATCCCAGTAACTCTGGAATATTTTTACCTCCACGTGTAAAGAGTTACGTAATGCCGTAGGAGGAAGTGTCGAAATTTTCACATAAAACACGTTTTGTAAGTATGTAGTTCGAAAAAAGTGGATTGTTGGTATTGTTCTTTTATTTTCTATACACAAGGCTGTCAAAACGCTTGTTTTTTGAACCCGAAAAAGTGATTTTCCAAAACCCCTCTTTGTGAATCCGTCTTCGTGTGAGTAATTCTAAAGCCTAAAGAAAACTCGATTTTCACCAAAATGGATATTCCTTGAACGATCTGGCTAATATTACGAATCTTCGAATTTGAAACGAATCTTTTAATTTTGAAGATACTTTACACCAAACCCCATCATATTTACATAATTTTCTCAAAAAGAGCTCCAATTTTTCTGTAAATCTATTCCTCGAAGCACAAGATGATTAAAGGTGGCGTACGTTCAATTTTGGGCGAACGATCTGAATTTTCGAAAATTGCAAACAAATGCCTATTAACATTATCGAAAACAAATACTAACGCTAGAGATTTTTGTTTCATTAAATCTCTTTTTAAAAAAAAATATTAAATTAATGTAAATTAAACACTCCACTCTCTCCTAGTAATGATCCACTCTTCACTAGTAATGATTGCTGCTATTGGGTCTAACCGCTTCATTATCCTTTGGAGGGCTACTGTTTTTTAAATTTTTTTCCAACAGTTTTATCTCAAAAGTACTGGATGAGAACAGTTGATATCTGGAGTTGAAGGGATGGTGTTAGCTCCTATTGTAGGCCTGATTCCTTGTGATTCCAGTGAAAAATCAGTAACTGCACTGAAACAGTAGAAGCTCCCGTCAATTGATAATCATAAGTGAATCACCATGTACTGGGTAGCGAGGAGAACGAGGAAATCTATATAAATTGTCACCTGCTCTTTCTTTCTCAGATAAACACTTGGAGAGTTTATCAACATCAAATCGGAATTTTAGCGCCTTTGATGTAATATTAAACATAAAAAAATCCCTTCCAGTTGTCTGCGTGTTAATTTCTAGTGTATCAAAATAGCCCCGACACCCGTATTACATTAGTCTCTTAAGTTGTATCATATTAGCCCCACAAATTTGAGGCTTTATATATCATGACACGATTAATATTATTGTATTATTTTAACGCAGAAAAGAATATTAATTCTTTCTTAATGATAACATATTTTCAAAAATATCGTGTCATAAAAAATAACGAAGTAACGTCAAAAGATTTATATCACGGCTGTAAAGTTTTTGACTGGAAAAATTAGGCATTTTAGTTTTGATTTTTTTCCTCCCAAATACTGTTACATTCTGAGTGTTTGCTATATGGTCATTATAATAGAATATATTTCCTATCATTTGTCATTTTCTTGTTAATTTTGGACATAAATAAATAACAACTCTTAAAGTGTAATACATTAACCCCAATTTTCTACTGTATAATATTAGCCCCGACTGATCTTTATAACATTGCCGAAAAAATGAACGCTAGAGATTTTTGTTTAATGAAATCTTATTTTTGAAAATAGATCTTGTATTAAGATAAATTGAACACCCTTTTTTTTTAAACTGCAAATGCTTCACTTTCTTTTCGCATCGGAAAGGAGGTAACCTGGTGGTGAGGGGGAACCGTGTCAGGTGAGTTAACTTTAAAGACCCGAGTTCGAATCCCGACGAGTTGAAAATATTTTCTGCTGCAGTAGGTCTTTTCTTTTTGTTTCTTTTTTGCAGGTCCACATAGTCCGTATTGAATATTGCATAGCAATTACGAATAATACGTGAAAATATATGCTGTAGAGGCAACACTTGTTTTGAACATAAAACACATTCTAAATAGTATGTATAGTAAGAAAAACTTTATATAAGTGAGTAAACTTATATCATTCACTTTGATTCTCTAAATTAAAACTTGACGTAACTGAGAACAGTGTCGTCATAAGAGTTATTATGATACATATATCCTTTATTTTTAAAATCTTAGGCCCCAAAACGCGCCTCAAATTAATTATTAATATAATAGCAATAGCTATTTATATATAATATAATTTCATAATTATTTTCAAAGAACCGGAACGCCGTTCCGTCGCGTACCAACAGAAATCAAGCCTTTTATATACAGGATATTCGGGGAAGAAATGTCGAATCTTCGAAAAATAGCTGTTAAGACAATTTTAAGCTTATTTTGTCTAATAAACTACACGGATATTCCAAATGGCTAAGCCGCAATAAACATTCAAAAGTTGGTTTGGATATATGTTTTCTAGGCAACTATTTGCGTCGTAGAAGCATATAAACACTTCATTAATATCTAAATTGTTTATTATTAACAAAATAAATGAATACATTTGATCAGAAAGAAAAATTAACCTAGAAATAAAAAAAGCACCCAATTTTCACAGTTCGACTGCTTTTTTATTTCTCGGTTAATTTTTTTCTGAACTAATATATTAATTTATATTGTTAATAATAAACATGTTACATGTTTCTGGTCTGTTTACATGATTCTATAATGCAAAGTTTTGCGTAGAAATCATATTTTCAAACCAACATTTACGTGTTTATTGCAGCTCAGCCATTCAAAATATTTATGTTGTTTATTAGACAAAGTATGATTAAAATTGTTTAAACAGCTTTTTTCAAACTCTAGACGTTTCCTTCCCCGACACTCTGTATATCCATGCTTCTCTAAAACCAAAAACAATAATTTGCGTACTGCAAACTAATTAATTAAACCCATGGCAGTAGAACTGTTAACATAAGTACTGTCACACATCTTTCGCAGGATAAGGAGTAAAACTTAATGAAAAATTAAAGTTCACATGAATTTTGACAATTTGCGTCTTACTTTCTATGATATTCAAATGGTAACATTATATTACAATATTCAATTGGTTAACAATTTCGGCTAAAGAGTCTTGTTTGATAATTCTCCAATTTCGTATTGTAATAAGATATCGTATGATACTCATGTCGTAAATAACTATTTGACAACTATTATGTTTAGTGTATGTGTCTAGCAGGTTTTGTATTATTCTGAGAAACTGGATCATACGAATCACGTTTACTACGTTATTCACACAGGAGCACATGAACCTCAAAAAGGTATTTAATAATATAATCCTTGCTGATGAATCAACGTTTTATTGATGATTTTAATTTTGAAAATTTTCATTAGTTTGGATGTTTAAATATAGGTATCACATGTAATTACATGTCTGTTAAACACGATAGCATTATATGAAGCAAGAACATTGTTTTTCATTTGATCATTCAACTTCATCAATCACTCACAATTACTTTAATTTTCTCTGCTTATCAGTATTTTAATCTCAGATCTTCGATGAAGACATGAATCAAATAACATCGTAGATATTTGAGTGTTTTAAAAATAATAAAGTGAATAAATGCTTATATTTATTGAATTGATTTAAAAAAACCTGTAAAAACATGGGTTTTCTGTTGGTTTTGGGGATGTTGAAAACATTCAAATAGTAAAGGCAATGTTAAGCTGGTGACCTTTAACATTGTTTATTTGATATTTTTCTTAGGGATAGTTTATAATGGTTAAACGTTTTCAAAGAGTGCATGTAAGATACCTCGAATGGCCCGTTTCCATTTAATAAACCGCTACGTTCTCTCTGTACAGACGGTCGTGCAAAATTCAAGGTTTTGATAGATTCGTAGAATGGCGGCCAATAAACCACCTTCGAACTCTGACGATACTGAAATGTAGTCTGTGTTGGGAAGGTCATATCACTTGACCGCCAAGTTCGTTCTATGTATTTTCACTGGGAAATGCTAGAGCATTGATATTTACTAAACTGTAAACAAACGCTAAATCTCTTTGAATTGTTATAACATCTGTTTTGCTTTCTTTTAGTAATATCAACTCGTTTTACCAAATACGTGAGTTTGTTATATTTTTACACGCTACAATAATTTAATTTTACAAGTATTTGTTTTCAAGCATTTAGGAATTCATGAAATTTCATTGAAACGTTCGCCAATCTAAAAACCTTTTAAATGTATATTAAATATATTAATGTTGTTTAAAAATATGTATTAACAATGCGTAGATTTAGCACATAAAGCTCTGATTTGGATATTATACAATGAAATCATCAAATTAACAGTTTTAGAAAGGAATGATAAATTGAATTGAAAATATTAACTTAAAGTTTATATACGTTTATTTAGAAATTTCTATACTTGTGTAAATATTGTGATGTGTGATTCTACTCATGTGATCTTTCAAAACACAAAATTGAATATTTCTGTATTTGAAAACCTTAACACTACATTCATCCAATCCACTGCAGTTTATAGCAAACCGCTAAGCAATATGTTTCCCTATTTTTTAATGGTAATGGTTAAACAAGAGGAACAAATAGTTTCTGACTCTCGGTGTTAACAGGGGACTTAAAAAAAATTAATAATACAGTTATTCGGTTGCTCAACATCCCTTTGATAGAAAAACAGAAACAATTGTTTGGGCGTAATGCACCTTGAAAAAAAATTTTTTTTTCTAATCAATTTCTTTCATATTTGATAAATATATCGACTTGCAAATTGTAGGACTTAAAAGAGAATATAAAAGCCAAATAAAAGTTATGCTCATACTCACCGTAAAAATACGAATTTAGCATAATTAAATTGGCCACAGAATTTGTTTACAAGCAAGTGCATTTTGAGCGTATTAGGTATGCAAAAGCGCGGCATTGGAGAAGCCCATTCTGCTAGCGCGAATGAATTAAGCGCAAACAAATGGGGTCTACTAAGATGTTAAATTCTTATAAACAATTACATATATCTCGAGAACGAGATATAATAGCACCGAACGGATTCCGGAATTTTGCATCACATTTAAACGCCATTCAGATTTGACAATAAAAAATTTGCAACAATTGCAAATTTATAAACAATTTCCAAATTTTGCAAATCTAAAGTGGGGAGAGTCTCCCGATGTCCCAGAACCAAAAACAGCGAATTAACAATTTTGCAACAATTTATAATTTTATAAACAAATTGGAAATATGCGTTAGAACGGCCAGGAAGGCTCCGCAAATTGTGCCTGAAATGAATATCTCAAAATAGCAGTTTGTCAGGAGTTACAAATCGATTACTAAAAGTTAGCATAATTGTTGCTAAAATGATAAATATTTACTTGTCTATAGACAATTATTCTGGACGGAAAACCCCGCTTAGAAATATTTTTTTCGTCGTGGCGTACGCGCAGGCAAAATATCTCCTTCGGCAGGGAAATATGACGATATTTCCGTCTCGTACGTAAACGAACTAGCCCCCTCCCCCTGAGACAGCGTTCTTTCTGCCCCTTGGGATGTTGCGCCAATCACAGACAACTGTGGTTCTACCTGCTAGCGATTGGTCAACGCGTCCCTCCCCCTGCCCTCCCCCAGGCCGAGGGCTGTCCAAGTTTGTCGGCGCGGTGTGGAAGATAGAATTTTGAACGACATTTTTTCTGAGGGAGAGGGTACGTGTGTATGTGAACTTTTGGCATCTGTATTTCATAAAAAGCGTATTCTACACAGCAGGAGGATCAACTCGACTCTATTATTAGTACTGTACCGCACATATTATACACTGACAAAAGGGTGTGCGATTTAAACATAACAATTAACAGAGATTAATGTATTTTAAACAAACACTTATTTTTCTAATTTTGTCTTTTTTATGACTTTATGATTTATTGATCAAATTCGTGAAACCAATGTGGTTCTACAACAACATTTACTTTCTCGCATTATTTCAAACATTTGAAATTTTTGAAACTTCAGGTAATTCAACGAAAACTATACTTGTGCCATTCTTTTAAGCGTCCCTTATTCTATCCGTAGAAATAATTTAAAGAATAAATACATCTCTCCATTTTTAAACCTTTCTTGTGTCAACTGCATTACAGAGCAAAACGATACTATATGTCTGCATGATAAACCTCGCATTCTCTGGGGTAATGACATCACTTTTGAGTGATTTATCAACTACGGTTGAGCCTCTACTCCTATTAAACAGGACACTAACGACAACCCATATTTACTCTCTCCACTATGCCCCTTTCTAATCCGTTCGCCTTGTAATGATCTAAGAAACCACGGAAATCCCGACCGGAAGAATCTTCCTTTACATAGTGGTGGTATTTGTTCCAGCGTTCTATCTAGGGTCCAAAACCTGCCGTCAGGATGGTAATTCTACGACCTTTTAATCAATGATTCTAAAGAGGCAATATTGTCGCTGAGATTTGGCAGTCGGTTTGCCAGATGCCCAAACCGATAGCCCGCTAGGGGATGGACGCTTTAACTTCCACTAAAGAACTTTTAAATTCAAATTAAGTAATATCCACTCAAATTGGTAAAAGAAAAACGTTTCAAGTGAATATAGTAATCTTGGTATACATACTACACACACCCAACTGTAATTTCAATCTAAATTATACTTAAAAAATAAATAATACACGAAATATGAAAATCATGTTTAAACAGCATGAACATAACGGTTTAAACAACCTGAAGAACAAACAACATAAAGATTTTCATTTTATAAATATACAATAATATTATTAGGATAAAATGTGTATTACATTTTCAAAAATTAAAACTAACCTGCCGTATTGCCAAAAGCTAAACGTTTCGCTAGTTTTTCACCAGCCACGATTTTTTTTCATTCTAAACTACATCTAATTCGTTAAATCTCTACGTAATTCAACTTCTTTAGTAATAATGGTCGCGCCATCCATGGAAATGCTGATATGGTCAGGACACAAGCACGATTTCTCAAGCTATTTCAATAGACAGGATAGGAGTGGAGGGATGTGGGAGATTGATTATATCGATGGCAATACTACTGAATATAATCTGTAGCTTCTTTATCGATGCACTTAGTTTCTATTACACGGAAGCAAACTTGCTTGCTGTGTAATGCTCTCAAGAACGCTAGTTGTCATATTTCATTCATAGTTCAACCTTGTGAAATAAAGAGGGGTAGGCATTCCAGAGATGGAAAAACAAAGGCGTATAACACGAATATGTACCAGCCAGAATGGTGCATACTCACGGCGCGACGATGGTAGCATTGAAGTGAAAATAAATCTTTGAGTGCGGTGTATTTATTTAGTAACATGCGGAACCCATCCAATAATGTGCAGTGGCAGCCATTAGGACTTGAAACCAATATCTCAAAGGAATATGTACATACACGTGTTGTACTTTTTTGAGTTTGTGAGTTTGACGTTGTCACTGGAAGGGTGTTCGAGTTGTTTTCTCAAAATGGTTTTATTAAGAGAAATCATTTTTCTTTTAAATGATATTAGTTTCTTTGTGACTGAAGCACTATACTTCTACTGCCAGTTGAGGAATTAAAACATCGGTTAATGCAGCACATTACCTTGGGGGAGACATAAGAGTTGGGTTTCCAGCAAATGATTCAATGAATGTCACAGAAAGATGTATAAAATATTTTACGTTTAGGTTGAATTTTATGCCACTACACTTTATATTTATACTATACAGTTTATTGTTCTCTGAATAAAGTATTTAACTATTCTATTTTATTATAATAAAAATGATGCACTGTAGCTTGTCATGCCACTAATAAAAGTTAGGAAATTACCTTCTTTCGATTCCTATACGTCACTGAATGTTCCGCTGAATGAGATCAATGGCAAACTTATTCAATTTTCAGTAGTTAATTGACAGAATTTGTTACCAAAAGAGTCAACAAAATTGTATGGAACTATTGTATGGGGTAGATATTATGTGAAGTATCTTTAAAAGGATTCGGAGACAGAGCGGGAACAAATGAACATTTCATCACATTAACACGTTGTTTTCTCTATTTCATGCGTATTGAAAGCTAGTATCTATCATCAGTATCAAATTGTGTGGATATGCTTTTGCAAATCTAATTTAGTTCTCCTTTTTATCAGTCGTGTTTATTGGCTAATTTTACTATCACATAATAATTTTCAATCAAAATGAAAAATGTGGCAATTCTGTATCATTAACAGCAATTTTGTTTCCGATAGGCGTATGCATGATTTACGTAACTGAGCATCCATAACCTAGTTAATGTTTCTTACAAATAATTCGAAGACAAGCTCTACTGAATTATCGCAAGATTTACTTACAATTTGAAAACATTAAATTACGTAATTTAATAAAAACTGGCTTTTTGTAAGCACATTACATTATTACATATGATGATGAAAAGTAGCGATGGTTAACAAATAAATTTAAGAGAATAAGAACTGCAATTTTTTTGTTTATTATAGTCGCATCAACCCACGGTCCTTATCGACTTTTCTGTATTTTACATATTCATATTTGATTTTACATTATATACAGTACAGTGTTTACAATAGAGAGTAGATTATTTTAATAGTACAAAAACTAGACACTCAATAACTGCTCGTATGATAATATGCACAAGAAGTTAGTTATATTTTATTAAAGATATAAATGTTCTGGAAAAATCTTTTAATTTCCTGTTGATAGGACTTGTCGAATTGACTGAAGGACTGAGTCGAATTGTTGCTTCGGTGATAGCCCATCTCTTTCTTCCTGGAACTTAGGGCAAACGTTCAAAATATGAGATACAGTTAGATCAACCTCTCAAAAGTCACAGAGCGACGCGGGTAGTTTTTGGAACAGGTGTAGCTGTGTTTTATTAGTACGTCCGGAGCGAAGTCTGGATACCACTACTCGTTCTCGCCTAGCGATTTCTCGCCTCCCAATTTTTGCCCATCCTTCCGTGTTCCAAGTCGTCTTCCCTTGATTCCAGCCCGTTTCTCTGCGTCGTGTTCCACACCATTCCGCTTCGCGGCGCTCTGATCCGCTTTGCTCCTTCCTGATCTGGCACGCTCCCCGGGGATCCCACCCGATAGGATTCGATTGGTTCCGCTCTGTTGCAATCGCTCCCTGCTTCATGATCGACGCACTCGTAATCCCTGCCTTGGCTCCTTCGCGGCTCAAGATCTGTCCGATGTGCCAATCATCTGCGGAAGAACGCGCCCCTTTTAGTTCGGTTTTCGAATGAGACCGAGCTGCTTCAACATTTCCAGATCTCCCAACTCACAATCTGCAACTAACCATGGTAAATTAAAAAAATATAATAAGTAAAACAGATGTTGAGGAATTAGTTTGAACTTGTGTTAAATTCAGAAGCCTTAACTTCATTTCAAATAAAGTATTTTCTGTGGAATGCGTTTCATGCCCCAAAATAATATAATTTTACATTGAATTTCAGCACGTTTACGTTTTTCATTACATTAGTTTACATTAGTTTGCATTCATTCTATTAGTTTACATTAGTTTACATTAGTTTACATTAGTTTACATTAGTTTACATTAGTTTGCATTAGTTTGCATTAGTTTGCATTACATTGCATTAGTTTGCATTACTTTGCATTACTTTGCATTAGTTTGCATTAGTTTACATTCATTCTATTAGTTTACATTAGTTTACATTAGTTTACATTCATTACATTAGTTTCCAATGCTTCAATCAGATTTGAAAAAAATGATTAACTCTCACATAGAGCTGAAGTTCTGCTATATAAATAATTTTCATTTTGTGAGACATAGACTCTGTATTCAGTAATTACTTTTATGAATTTAAAAATACATCGGAGGAAACGAAATTTACTTTCATTTATATAAATGTGCAATTGATTCAATTAGTTTATTGTAGCAGTTATTTTGTTATTGTAGATTAATCATTACAATTCGTGAAATTGTTCTACTTAATTTGACTTCTTTGTAGTAGAGTATTCCATTAAATATATCGATTTCATTAACACTCATGAGTATGAAAAAAATTATTTTCGAAATGAAACGATCTAAAACATAAATAAGCATAATTGTATTTAAAAATCATAACTGAATAACGTGAAAAACTGCTTCTATATGAAATAGAAACCTATAATTAATGTTTTGAATTGAAACCAAATTTTTAACATTCTTACACGTTCCAAAAATAAATTAATAATTTTCTTCAATAATTAAAATAATACTTATTATTTATTTCCAATACCCTCTCCAGGAAATTATTATGCAGATAGAACGTCAAATGTAAATAAAATACAGTGTTTTTGCCAAACACGTTCCTTGACAAAAAAATCTAAGACTTCAAGGCACCCAAAATACGAGTGAATTTCACTGTCTACTAAATATGGGCGTTTTGGTTACAAAACTCTGATGCTGTCAAGCAAGCATGTAGGAAACAAATGTGAACTCTGCATCTTACTACAATTACTAAGAATAAAGTCATTACACAGTTTTGTGAAGTAAAGAATGATGAGTTCGAGTATCATTCAGAAAGTTTCTGCATTACTATTAATCTATTACTTTGTTAGTAATAATAAAGGTACTATAATAAACGGACTTCACCTATATATCACATGCATTATCACTTTTAAAGTATCATAACACGAAATCACTTGATCTGCCAACGTTGATAGATAATAAACATATTTCTAATTTAATCTCAGAACGTCTTAAAGATAAAACAAAAAAATGTATATCAGTAAATTTATTAACCGATCTACACTTTCAAATCTTCCATTCTAATAAACTATAAATTTAAATAAACACATGTATTTTATTATACAATTCTCCTCATCTCAACGAACATACAACGTCATTGGGTATACGGTATTCAGTCGCAAGCTCTCTATGGTGAAATTAGAAAAAAAACATAAAATGTATTTCATACTTACAGTACGTCATCATTCTTCGTGGGTTATTTTCAATGAACCGTTTGCGGAAACAAGACTTACCTGAAAAGAAAATTAATAATTAATTTACATATCATGATGTCGTTTACAAACATTTTAGTTTCACAAGAATGAATACAACACTAGAGAGAATTGTATAAATAATTAGTAAATGCAGACATTAGTAGATCACCCAATGAAAAGTAACCAAATTTAAAAAATGTTAATTATTGTGCGTTAATATTATTATGTTTGTAAATTTATAGTTGTTATATTGTGGTAGTGAAGAAAACTGTCTTGATTTCAGCTCCTGCAGCGCAAAGGTGAGAGAGAGAGCGAATAAAGTATTCCTCCATAGATCCTCCTCTCTGTCTATTCGGCGAAGCAATTTTCACTGCGCACCAGCCCGTTACGCATACCGTTTCCCCCTGCGCTAGCTCCGTCACGACATCCAAGAAGCAATGCGGAATTGCGAGCGAAGCAATAACTACGCAACACGTGCTGCACTCCAACGATTCTGCAGTAACTGCAGCGGCAGTAGCATTCTCCAGAGAAACGTAATGCATCTTGTAAAAATATTCCGAGCTTTTTTGAACACACAATTTCTTTTTTTCCTAGGGCTTTTATTCAGCCGACAGCCGGTTGCCCTTAACGTCCCGAAGGGACGCATATTCGACCATACACTAGACAAACACACTTGCGGGCTCCTCTGATCTGGGGTCAGCAAAACGCGAGGCCCTCCGCGACAACACATACAAAGTCAAGGGACAAACAATCATGCCCAAGAAGGGACTCGAACCCGCGACCCTTCGGACTGAAGCACTGAGTCGGTACTCGCTCTTAGGCACCTCGGCCATCCAGGTCGGCACACACAATATTACTTTTTTCAAATAATTTATTAGCAAAATTGTTAAGAAATTATGAGAAAAATAATGTGATGTCTGTTTAAAAAATGGTTGGACTAATTTTACAAATTAACGTGCAACACATTTTTACCTTTCCCGAAATGCATCTTCCCCAATCGCCCTTCTTACCTCTTGACACCCACCGATCTCCGCTGTGTTTGTTCTGCTTCCCGCTCTAGCTCGGAATTCTCATCTACCTCGCTCCTCTCCCAGCCTTCCACCACACACTGTTCCGCCAAACGTTTTCACCACACGCTGTTCGACATTCCACCCCTACTCTTAATTATTCCTGTCCTATTTGTCCCACTCGCACCTCCACGTTTTTCCCATTACCTTCCAACCCTTTCCCAACCATTACTGCTTTTACCTTTATATCCTCACCCATGTCGTGTGTGCCTTTCCCTAATTTATTGCTCTCGCGGGTCCTGCCAGTCGTCTAGTTCTACTTCACGAGTCCCACCTCTCATTCAACACAGGCTGTCTCATCCCTCCCCCCTCCCCAACCTTCAAACTCCTGCTCACACCCCTCGATCTGGAGAGATTGGCTCTGGTGGGAGTAGTACGGGAGTGGTTGCGGTAGCACACAGTTGCACGTCAATGGAAGTGCCATTTTAACACTCGCCTACGTAGTTGCAACATTTCATGACGGATTTTGCAGCCCACGTCTTTTATAAACAATCCAATAAACAAAACTTTTTTGACGACTGATTTTTATACGTTTTAATAAAATATAATAGCTACTAGGTTTGGAGACCAATTTTTTCGTAATATTAGTTTGAGTGGGGATTTCTTCGTTTTGTGACGAAATTTATGGACTGATGTCAGGCTAATAGCAAAGAATTTGAAATTATTCAAAATAACTGTGTTAATGTAATGTTTTCATGGAAATTCATTTTAAAACTTGTGTATGTAATGTGTGCCAAAATATTATTAAATCTATTTTGTTTAATTGCGAAAAACATCGATTCAAAAGCATCTTCAACGGGATCAATGCAGAGATCATTGCTTGGGTCACTGAAAGTCCCATACAGACGGGGTGTCGACTCGCGTGCGTAGCTTTGCGGGCCCTCCCGGTCGCAGAGGCGCCGCCAACTGCCCAAATGGAAATATACGGACACGCGTGAGGGCAGGCGGCAAATCAAATTAGAAAGCCACGCACGAAGCGGTAATGTTTCGCGCCACCCCTCCCCGCGCCACGCCCTCTTACGCGCCTCGCCCCGCGCCTCGACTCGCACCTCACCCGACCCTCACCCTGACCCTCGCACCGCCCCTCGACCCGCCCCTCGACCCGCCCCTCGACCCGCCCCCTCGACCCGCCCCCTCGACCCGCCCCTCGACCCGCCCCTCGACCCGCCCCTCGACCCGCCCCCTCGACCCGCCCCCGACCCGACCCCCCTCGACCCGCCCCCTCGACCCGCCCCCTCGACCCGCCCCCTCGACCCGCCCCTCGACCCGCCCTCGACCCGCCCCTCGACCCCCTCGACCCGCCCCTCGATCCGCCCCTCGACCCGCCCCTCGACCCGCCCCTCGACCCTTCTATCTACACTTAATTTAAACACATTGTAGGCACTATCCGTAGAGCCAGCTTAGTTTTTTTATTTGCCATGATATCCAGAACGGTTCAGGAGATTTTTTGTTCATCTCTCCACCCCCACCCCTACACAATGCCACACTGCTCCTGTTACATTAAAAGGAACGCGTATGTTTGTATGTGCAACAAAAACTTTCGAGCCTCTGTATCGATTTCTCCCTTTTGAGGGGATGCAATATAAAACTTATCCCAAAATGTTTTTAATAGTAAATTGATTGCAGTCTCAAATCCAACTGGGCTGCACTGTCGGTGGGCGTTGTAGTGTGACGCGGGGGGGGGGGCTGAGCAAGACTCAGTGGAAGTGGCTGGTCGTGTTTGCAGGACAGTTAGGTCAAGCCATTTAAGATTCGCGGGGGAGACGAAGTTTGATGAAGGCGTGGATCAGATAAAGCGGAAGGGGCTGGATGGTGGGGCGAGAACTTTGGGGAGGTAGGCCAGAGCATACCATATGGGGTGTGCAGCGGAGATGGACAAAGCATGATGACCAGGAAAAAGTGGAGAGAACAGGCTGCATGGGCGGGGCAGGAAGCGTAAGCAAAACAGTCAAGGTTGCCCGATCGGGTGTGCAGGGGGTAAGAATAGCCTTATGAGCGAGAGTAACATGTATAGCGGAATAGGCAGAATGGGTGGGACTAAAGGTATTTGTGGGACGTCCATGGTATGTTAGATAGGACAAGCTGTAGAAATTAACAAAACTGAAAAAATAGGCAGAAATATTATTTTCATTGTATTTGGTATATTTTACATATCTGACAACTTTCGTTAATTGCATGATTTACAAACTGTTAGTGAATGTTCCAAACAACTAACCTTTTTGCACATTTGGCACTAATATCTTGTTAAGACTAATCATTTATTTAGTTAAAAACAGTCAAAAACTGTATGTGACGTATGGGGGAGAAAATCATCTGCGCACGTTTTCTTGAGTTTCAGAATCCCTTGCGAACATTTTAACTATTAATAGTTGAAAGATGAAAAATAATAGTGAATAATAATAATAGTGAATAATAATAATAATAATAATAATAATAATAATTATTATTATTATTATTATTATTATTATAATTATTTTAAAAACCGAGAGATTTACATTTCAAAAACTAGATATTTTCGTTGCCAATTATAGAAAAATTATTTTTAACGGTAAACGAACGAACAGATTCGAAAGTACGGAACAGTCTGGTAAAGTACGGAACGAAAGTCGTTGCACGAGTGCACGCCTGTGCTCTCTGAGACCCGTGAAACGTTTTAGAATGTCTCGCCACTAGAAAGGATAACAATACTCACTTTCTCAAAAGAAATGTGACTTATATCTGTGGAAGGAAAAGGTACCTGTAAGCAGCGTTCACGGGCGGCCAAACTGCCATCGCAATATTACAGTAAAGCCTTCCCGGGTCCATCAGACCACCTGCGTACACTGCCGTGTTAATAGTCGATTGGTGTAAATAAATATCCGGACAGCGCCTGGTAATGAGATCGTATATCATATAAATATGACTTCTACAATGTGAATGTTTGGTTTAACTTGGACACTTGTTGATTTGTACAAACCTTCTTCAGTTAACCACTCTTTTAGAAAGCTCTCCTTGGATGGAGACGGGATATACAAAACCTGATCGGTATTCGCACATGCAAAATAATACCAAAAAGTGTTTAAGATCTTCCCAAAGATCACCATTCAGTAATGTCAGCGACTACCCGGAGGCGATACGTCACCGGAGAGTCACGTCATCTCAAGGACAGGCAAGTTGCGTCAGCGCAATCTGGCAGCGAGCGTCGGAATGGCAAAAGCTCCGCAGCGCCGCCTATCAGACTAACGATCTCCACGCTCCGATGAATGCATGTCGGTGTCCCGGCGTCCGCTTCCACCGTCGCGTCGATCCGACCTCCCTTCGGCCTCCAACCCCTGTTCTTGCACTCCGGTGTCCCTCGGCAATCTGCTTCCAGACGACAGACGAGTAAGCTCAAATTTTAATTAATTCCATCGTCGTTTAGGGTGAACCCGTCTCAGACTCTGGTGCTAGAAACGCGGGCACCGATTCCTGCGACTCTCGCAACTTTTAAGAGGTGATGTCTTGTAAGTTTGAACTGGCAGAATTAAGTTCTATTAAATTCCTTAGTAGCATTCTTAAATTTTATACGATGAAAAGTATGCAAACTGACATTTTAGTAACGTGAGATTACTATGAACATTGAGCGATAAATGTTATATTTGTGAGTGCAAACATCCACATGTATAACTAGTTCGCTTTAATCAGGGTTTGAAACTCTTTATTTGAATGTAGGCATCTGCAAGTTGCATACAAGAACAATAATTGTATCCCATGACTTTTTAAGCATAAAAATAGTCAGCAAATTACTTCTATTTGGCAAGTTACAATAAGTAGTTGTACTTTTCGTCAAAGGAACATTATAGCTTATCAAAATATGTATTACTTGTATCAAGATAAATAGAATTATAATTGCTTTAAGCTAAACATTACATTATCTAAATTACAGACACTGAAAATGAATTATCTAAAAGATTTTTTTTATATATATATATATATATATATATAAGTATATGTAACCATTATACACTGAGGCATTAAGACCTTTTATTTTGCCTTACCAACTAAATAGGGTAAATACACTAACGAATACTAGAAGACAGTAAATAACTAAAATGAGATTGTCAACAAATTAAGAAAATCTAATAGCTATTTAAAATTATTTATAACAACAAATGGTCTCCTGTTATTACGAAAAAAATTATCAACGGGTTATCACTTACATTAAACTGAAATTAGGCACTTACATTACTCCATACCATTAATGACAGCTCGTACAGCCTACAAATCGATACCCGCCAAGACATCTCCAGTCGGTGCGACTTAACCACAGTTGGGAGCTCGGAGATCACAGACCGGTGATGGTCGGAGAGCAAAGGGGCTGCAGAGAGGAGCCGAGGGAGGGGGAGGGGGGAGACGGGAGGGGTGGCTGGGACGTGCGGCAACGCCACACCTGAGTGCCAGTGGCAGAGGTGCACGAGGCGCGATAACCTAATTACCTAGCGGTGCCTCCTGGTCTCCGAGCTCCGTCCCCACCTCCTAAAGGCAACCCCGTTCTCCCTCTTGACTCCGTCAGTTGCTGCGTAGCACCTCACAGTGGACACTGCTGGATGTATTACGTGTAGAAAGTAAATGGTATCAGTCCAGAGGTAAATAATATTACTTGGATAAACAACAATAAAATTTTATAAAAATTTTCTTCACCTCATTGCAATTAGACAATTATTATTTTCGAATTATCTTCCAAACTAGAGAAAATCCTGTTCCCAGCCATGAATGTCTACATTGTTTTAATAAAAAAATTATTGTATTTCAAAAAACACAATAGTTTATTGCACGTCGGTTTACATTTTATTACCAAAACATCTGTTATGTAAGTTGTTTTAACAATTTACATATTCCTTAATATTTAAATAAACATCTACTAACCAATCCCAAACAAACTACTTCATATTACAAAGTTTTAAGAAGCAAAAATCACTAAAATAATTAGATCAACTTTTTTCGAAGTGCATTGGTGGAACATGTGTACTCTGAATATTTACTTTGATAGCATTTACTACGAAAACATTCACAGAAATAATTGTAGTAATCCAAATTTCAATGTAAATAAACTTACGACTATTTATCATTTAGGTACTAAACCTTCTGAAAGAAAGAATTTAGTAAGCAATTCAATTTTGTTAAATAATAATAATAATAATAATAATAATAATAATAATAATAATAATAATAATAATAATAATAATAATAATAATAATAATAATAATAATAAGTCCCAAAGTTAACGCCAATACAAGAAAAACAACACTTCATATTTTGGCCATTTTTTCGGCTTTCACCAGGACTACAGTAATAGATATTGCTGCACAGGAGAATTACGGTGACAATCAAAACTCATGGATAACAAATGCTGACATTTACCTGTAGGATTAGCTGTAGAATTATAGAGAGCCTAATTCTTCTTTGTGTAAAATATTGCCACGAGTAGCAAAAGAAAACACACAATGTACAATTCATTTAATTTATAATCCTACAGGTAGGCCCGTTTAGATGTCAACATTGTTATTTATATGTGTAAATTTGCACTACATACTCTACTTACTCCTGTATAATATCTATTATTGTAGTACTAATGAAGGTCAAACAAATTATCGAAACGTCATCAATTTAGTGTTGCTTCTCTTATATTGACCTAATAATAATAGTAAGGACTAACAATCCTGGGGAATAAAAATCGGATTCCGTCTAATGCTGATCAACTGATGAATCACATGAACTTGCCAATGCAAGCCATTTTTGCGTGGTCCGAGACGGCCTATTCACGAACCAAAAATTGGAATAACGAAGATCTGTGATGAAAGGCACAAAATACCCTCTGCCCTGCCCATCGCGCAATTCCCGCCAAGCTCCATCCCAATTGCTGTGCCAACTCCGCGCTATCTCTGCATCCTCCTTTCTCCTCTTCGCTCCTAGCCCGCACCACAACGCGTCTCCCTGCTTCTTCCGAAGCCGAACGAATCCTGCCCCTGTATGCGCCGCTCCAACGCAAACCCTACATACACTTCTGCATTGCGGGATTGCATCTTACGAAACTTCGTAAAATCGTTTATTTGTGGGTAGCAGCCAATTAACTTCATGGTGTCGATCCGGTGTCCGAAATCGCGAAGGCAGTAGTGTCGTAGCGGTCTCGGACCGAGAAAAAAACAACTTCAAGTTGTTTTCCAGAAATAGGAGAAAAATTGTACCGGCTTGTAGATGTTTCTGCACCATCTAAATTACGTGTCAATCAAGGAGGCAGCTAAATAAAGGTTTAAAAATCGTGATAATCATCAACGTGGGATGTTAAACACAGATAATACCAAAGGTGCTTTGGGATTAGAGAGCCTTTGCACTTATCCAAAACTACTAACGTTAACGGTTGTATATAACGTGACGTCGATTGAGTGATTGATTTTTCATGTTTCCAGGCGCGTCGACTGCTTTGGTCATTAGACCCGTTAGTGTAGTGCATGTTATTTTCTCGGGAGATGGCGGTGATCTTCCCCCGCTGGATGGCGAGATCCTGTGACGTCGAATCTTGTGTGAAGCTCAATGAGCGTTTTTGCACGACGCTGACGATGTTTGGGGGGGAAAATATATTTTGTAGCAATCTTGCATGATGCAAAGAGTAAAGAACAAAAATAATTATTAGCAAAAGCAACAAAACTATTGTAACGTAAGAACGGATATATCGATCCAAAGAGATGCACATAACGTAAAATGTTATTCTTAGATCATAACCCATTCCGGAATGCAGTCGCCGTCAATACTGTTGAGAGCAAATGAAAAATAGGACTTCTAAGACCACGTGATGCTGAGAAGCAGTGCGCGAGGGGGGAACATTTCAAAAACAAGATCAGTTTGGGCTGCATCCGGCCACAATCCTGTATTTGATGGTTGGTAATAACAACAATAATAAAAATACTATTACTAATTATTGTAATAAATAAAAATTGCATAAGGACTTGGCTAAAATTTAGGGCATTCAAAAGACTGAGAAGTGCAAGCCATTGCTTTAGTTGGAACTGCCCACATCTTTCGCAAAACATTGAAGAGCCACAAACAGCCCCTGAATCTGCCCCTTAGGGAGCTGATTGCAAGTAATTTTATATTTAACTGGCTGATAACATCTTTAGTCGTTTCGGTAATATACATAACGTTTGCGACTCTCACACGCAACCAATCGTTATAAATGAGGTCTCAAAAGAAAGAGAATTTTGCGGAGACGATGACAAATTGCACTTTGACTTTAAAACTATGAAGGATTTGTTTAAAAAAAGCTTTTAAATATTCATGTCAACATATCAATTAATGCAACCCGCAACAGTGTGAGCATTTATAAAACTACATTGTCAAATAACTCCTAAACAAAGCGTTCCACGGCCTCAAAAAATAAAATGTTGAGGCGTTGTTCATACTGTTATCTATAGAATGCAATCTTCCTGAACGTTCTATTACATTTTTACTGATTCGACGCTTCTCTAATCGACCTCAGCTGTTCAGAACCTGTAGAACTTGCAACTCTATGGGAAATTTAATTAATTTAAATTCTTGATATTGTACGCAATACTCGATATTGAATTACAGGGTTGTACCTCTCTGCTCAGTAATAATTCTCAGTTCAGTAAATAAAAATAGAATTGAGAAAGGTATACTTTATTGTTATGAATTACAAGGAGACATATAGAACAAATGACGGGGGATAAGAGTGTCTTGAATAAAAGGATGTTTTACAGGCTTAATATAGAAATGGAAAAATGATGGTAGGGTTTACCATGCGAGAGTTCTGGCACGGGTACGCTAGTAATAATGATAATAGAAGTAACAAGAAGAAGGGGAGGAGGAGCAGTAGGAGGAACAAGAAGAAGAAGATGAAAAAGAATAGTTACAGCAATCGGTATTCTATTTTTTTTTTTCAGTACAAAGTTCCAAGTTTACTACGCTTCCGTACCTTACACATTTGTCCCACCCGCGAATTCCCACGTCTTTCTCCTCCCACCCCGTTGGGTCGGCGGCCCCTCCGAACCGCGAACCTAATGGACCTTCGCCGCGGCGCCTTCTAATGGCCAATTAACGTCTCCCGCGCATGATGAGGTAGCTGGTGACTTCCGTCGAGGCCCTCCCTCCGCCGCCGCGTCCGACCCGGGCGCGGCGCCTTCCGGCCTCACCCCTTTTTTTATCATAAAAGCGGCCGTTCCGCGCCCGGAGACCCCGGCGTCGCTGGAAACAAAGGGCGGTCGCCGTCCGAACATATTCCCTCTCGATTTACGAGACGCCCGGGAAGGACGCCGGAGGAACGCACCGCCCGTGAAATAGGAAAACGCATTAGGGGAAAGTGTGTCGGTGCAGGGTGTCCGGCTGCTGGGAATAAACGGGTGGGGGGTTGAGGGAGCGGGATGCAAACGAAAAAACTGCGGAATCGTGCAGAAAGAAGCTGCGTTTGTAAGTGTGCTGGACCTGGTGTTTTTTCGAAATGAAAGGCTGGAAGATGTATGCAACCTGAACTAGTTCGTACACGGAAACGACCGGTTGAGGTGGCTCAGGGAATCAACTGATGTAACTGCAGTGCCTCTAAGCAGAATGTTCTAGGTTTCGTGGGTCCTGACTAGTGATGGAAAATGTTTCCAAAACATCGATATAATGCTAAAGGGTTTTCGATGTCCATGAAAAACATCGACGCGAAAACATCGATGTTTTAATTATAGACTATTAAATGTGGCATTTTCCTATCCATTTTTAATTTCAGCACCTGAAAGGGATATATTTTATTGCTTGGTTTCCGGTGTGTTAGTAGTAAGTAAAAATATTATCATAAGTATAGAATAAAATTAACAATAAAGAACATGGTGTTTTGCTATCAATTTCGTGTTTCACTGTCGATTCAGACAATGACACGCCTGAACAGGCCTGGACAGAAATGACAATCATGACACAACATGTTAACATACGTTCATAACACGAGCAGCTCCCAAACTTCCTCAGATTGCAGAGGCGAAATGTTCAGCATGGTAATGAGGATGACGCAAAATAAGAATATTGCTGCTACTCTAACCTCTTACTCTAACCCATGCTTAAACCCCTTTATTAAAAAAAATAAAAAAATAACAATTAATAAAAAACATCGATGTTTTTGCAACAAAATATGGATGTGAAGAAAACTTTGAAAGCAAAATGCCGATGATAATATATCAATGTTTCTGGTAGAAAACATCCATGTTTTAAAATTATCGATTTTTTGCCATCCCTAGTCCTGTCGGTGGCAGGGTTTTCTATACTACTTAGCTTCGTAGCTAGGTCGAATTCAGCCGCTGTCTGGAGGACAATCCTAGTGGTCGTATGCTCTGATCGGTGGTTTTTCATGGTTTCTCCTATCGACATCAAGCGAATGCTGAAGCAGTACCCTAAGAAAGGGGCTACAGGCGGCGTGCGATCTTTCCTTTCCTCTTCCTTCTTCTATCCTCTCCCCTTACATATACATACTTCCACTTCCAGATTTCACTAAACTGCCGCACATGTCGGGAGCTTAGAGCTTGTTCCCACCGAGGTGGTGCCCCGCTGGTAGGAGACACGTGGAGAAACCCCGAAAGCTTACCTGTAGATTGGCACTGGATCACACAAACCAGTGGGGGAAAATTACCACCATCTTCCATGATAGAATACGCACTGCACTTATGAAACTAATGCTCACAGCAGTTGTCGCGTCCAGAAACAGAAAATAATTGGTCACACGGCAACGGCAAATGACCAGAGATGTAGACACAGAAATCAGCATCAACAATTGACAATAAAGGAAGATACGTATCTACGGTAACATATGCATCAGGCGTTTTAATGCGTGCTGCTGTATTGCCTGTAAAAGAATCTTAAGTTTATTGTGTTCCTTTATCAACTCCCATATTCTTGAAAATTGCGAACTTATCTTTTTCCACCAACATAGTCCGACATGCAGGAAGAGAGAACAGAAGTGGTGCAGAGAACTAAGGTGAAGCTTTCATTATTCCTATACAATCGTATTCTCTCATTATATACTTACGCCAGGGAATACAGCACTACCCCTAAAAGAGAACAACACATTGGAGAAAGTTCTGTCAACTCGATTTGGCCGGCTGCTGAGAATAAAGTTGGGTGAATGAGAAAGAGGCAAATGAAGAACGGTGGAGCCATTCCAAAGAAAAATATACTCGCAAGTGTGATAAACTTGGTGTTTTCCGAAATGAAGCGCAGTACTATGTAACATCCTGGACTATTACGCACACAGCAACGTGGAATGGAAGACTGAAATTATCAACGGAGGTACCAACAATTGTCAACAATTTAAAAGGAGTATCTGAGGTGACGTTTCCTTTAGTAGATGACATCGAAAGATGCACTTTTTCGCAGAATGAACATTTGAAAATGTATAGTTTTTATGAGTATTCCACTCGTGAAATTAAAACTTATAGTGTTTAACTATATATACAAAATTATCCAATAAGGTTGGTGTACGTCAAAATATTTATCGATTTGTCTAACTGATTTTTCTTACCGCTCCTCCCTACTGGTCATCATAAACTGTGAATCATCTATCTTAGGAGGCAGTATATATCAGTTGCTAAACTACGTATCTAATAACCTCTTTGATTTTAACATAGCTTGCAGTTATTTTCAATATTTGGCGCATTTTAGAACTCTGATGGGCATAATTTCATTAGTGGAATAGCCCTATTATATAACACTCGTGCTCTAGTAATTCTCATACAAATCCCCTTCTTCGCTTTGCGAATCGGGAATTTATCGACAATTTCCAAAGCACTTGTGGTATTACCTAAGATAATTTTCTTGCTTTGGAAATACCCCATTTAGTGGAACCATACCTACAATTTATCGTGGTAACGAAGAACTGCCGTGCTCATTATTCCACCCGAAACATATTCTTTTGCGACTTATGAGACACTCGAGAAGGACGTCAGGGAAACGCACGCTATGAAAGAGAAAAACGCATCTGAAAAGTGTGTCAGCGCAGTGCTGCTGAGAATAAACTACTAAGAGGAAGAGGATGAACAGGAATAACTATAGGTACATAACGTTAGCACAAAAAAGTTCACTTGAGTCGTTTTCAATTTATTACTACGAAATAATATTTGGCACTCTTTAATTGAACCTCCAGTACTCGCACGGAATAGTTACGTAGTTCAGCCATTTGTTTTGTTGGCGCGGAACTTCTACTGAGTGGTGGGGTATTATCACCTTCTGATAACCTTTTACTTTTACCATACTATTAGCTTCTAAGCTTTTCATAGCAAGCATTTTGCTGATAGTTTTAAATTCGGTTGAGATACAATTGAAGGCGCACTAGCACAATTTTACGAATGATAGGAATTTAATCGTGCAGGCAATCCTAAAGAAGATACACCATTTTGTACGACATATACTATATTCTTGTTCAATAGTGATATAGGATTGCGGCGACTGCTGATTAGCTTGTGATGAATATTAATGGAGAAATTGAAGTTTCGTATACTAAGAGATGTCTCTCAACCACTTTTTTAAGCATTTTTAAGTCGTTTGACTAACTTTGTTTTCTAAATGGAACACTTTACATTCACTTACACAAACAGATAGGTCTTGAAAAGACAAATTAAGCAAAACTACACAAATTGTTAATTGATGAATAATTAACATCAAAAACGAATATGAAATCCGACATCACACAAAAAGCAGGTACTCAGACGTTTCTGGTGTGGCGCCGGGCATATCAACAGTCTTGAACTCAGGACCGTGCTGCTGCACTGATGATTACATTGGTCGTACTTTTCAAGAAACATCCGGGCCAAATCCTCGTATGCTTGAAGGAATCATCATTCAACGTAGTGGGTTCACTATTCATTCAAAGAATCAAAGAGACAAATCAGTGGTGTATTCTAACTATTAGCGTTGTTTTTCATACAGATTAAAACAACTTGCATTTAAAAATGTGTGCTCTTGTGTAATGATTTGAATTTGTGTAATGTGATACCCACTTCTATGATATGTGGTAACGTAAGTCTTGCGAAATACGACTAACGACAAACGTTAGGGAACTGCTTTTTCTTGATCATTGCGTGTCAAAGCACCAGGGGGGCAGTAAAATATTGTTTACTAACCCTGTGTAGTTTTAACTTAGACTACATGATCCCTTGCTCTTGTGATCACTTGCATTACGAAATGGGACGTAAGTACTGCAGAGTTCATCAAGAAAGGTGAATTATTGCTAATTTCGGAATTTATTTGTTGTGGAGAGGTTGATCCCATAAACGTCACGCAGCTACGTTTGCTCCTCTTGTATCAATGAATTACGGACAAAATGGAGCATTCTGAACCTCAAAATGGAACCTGTTCTGGCTCGACTCCACCGGACGAACGGCTACATCGGCGCCGCCGTGCGGCAGCAAGCGACACATCGGGAGGCCGTCAAGCCTGGGCCGCCAACTACCGGCTCGCATAAAAGGATTGAACCTGCACCCGTGCTATGGGAACTACCCGCGCTCGACCTGCTCCGTGAAGGCATTCTTTAGCGCGCTTCAATCACCTAAATCACCACCAATTAAGGATTTTCGCATTTCTGTTATTAGTTTTTTAGAAAGAGAAAATTTTTCATAGGAACGTAGCTGTAATGATTTTAAATTCTGAACAAGATAAATTTACAATATTTTACATTTAAAAAATAATTAGTAAATATGATAAAACATTTGTAGTTGACAATGACTACCGGTAAAAATGAAAATAATTATAGAAAATTATCAAAGTCTTAGTTTCGTTAACTTTATGAACTTAACAGTACCTAGTCATGTGCTCAGCATTGTTTGAAACTCCATGTTACCAATGATTTGAATTTATTAACATGAGTTAGTGTTTAAAATGTTTCTGATAAAACCAACTGATTACACGGCGTTGCCTGCTCGGGTATGAATTTACCACAGTCAATTAAGCAACCTCGTTCCCCCCTCTCACGTCGACCGTTGCCCAAGCACGCCGTTTTCGCTCTGCAATCGCCAACATGCCCACACCTCTAACCCCACCCATCCATCCCCTTCCGCTGTATCTGTTCTTCTTGCTCTACGCACTCTACCCGCTTCATTCCTCTTTCTGCTACGCCCATTCCTTCTATTCGGCCCGATTTTTCCTCTTTCCGGTTTGCGTGTTTATGCCGCTCCTCCTCATTTGACGTCTTCCGCTCTTCCCACTTCTGGCGCTCATTCTCTTCCGCCCTTCTCGCTCCTGGCGCTCATTCTCTTCCGTTTGCTTTTTGTTCACTTCTTCCGCCCCCACTCGGCTCCGCTCGTTCACTCATCCTTCCGGTTCCGTTCGACCCTACCCGTCCCTATCAACCTCGCTTAGCGACACTTGGCAACGCTGCACATTCAAAGTTTTATTTCACTAAATACTCTGAAACACAGATAATGCAAATATTAGCCATTCAAAAGTATTTGTGTCAAATTTGAAAGAAATTACTTCAGGGATTTTGTGCAACAAACTTACACTCTCTTTTAAATTATTATTTATTAAATAATTGTATCATCTAAAGAAGATGAAATAATGTACACCTACGTATCCAATCATCAGTTATTATAAAAAATATGAAAAAATACCAAAAGATACAATTGGTAATTCTACTTTTCGGAGGTAATGTGAGTGCGCCTTTGATTTGGAACTTCTACTACAATTTAAGGTGAAAATATATCGCGCTTGGTAAATCAAATGAAATTTTAGTGTGTCTGTGATATCAACATTTTTGGCTATTTTATTTCTTGCTTGCGTGATATAAAAAACATTCAATTCTTTATGATAAGTTTTGTATTTTTCCCAACTGAATATCCTGGAGCGGTTAAACCATTTTCGGTGTTTTATTTTTCACTAACAGGTAGATAATATTGTCTGACCTAACTTCGGCTATTCTTTGCAAATTATTTTGTTACAGAGAAAATGTTTGATTATTCTTTTATAGAAATCAGCGGCTCTATTCTGACATTAAAGAAATTGTTTACATGTAACTTTCAAATCAGGAATAAAATTGCAAAGTTCTAGAAATTACGTAAAAAGACCATCATTTTCCTTTTCCCTCTCCTTCAAAATTTAAGTGTGCCAAATATCTAAAAAAGTGAGTAAACTTACCAAAAACAACAAACAGAAAATAGCAGCAAAAATCGTATCAAATATGGCAGGCGGGCTGGTGAGAGTGAATACGCTCCCTAGCAACCAAGTTGAGCCGGTTTGCACTAGGGAATATTAGGTTTATAGTGAAATAGCCATTTATTTTCATGTTTCTGGCTCTATTCTTCTCAAAAACAAATAATTAAATACAGCTCTTATGCTCAACTCAATCTGCTGAAATCAGTGGTCCAATGTTTTCATAAAAAGAGTTGATATATACATTTTCTTTGTTATTCTTCAAAACATAGATCAGGGTAAAATTGAAAGTTGTTTGGCTTTAAGTATGTGATCTATTGCCAACTAAACATTCTAAAGTCAGGAAATGAGAAACAAATTCAGAACTAGTTTCTGACCCTCACACATAAAAACTACTAGTATAAGCTAGAAGCCCCCAAATGCTTTATGACAGCAGTAATATAACATTAAAACCTGGTAGTCTTTTAAGAAGACAACCAAATATCTTGCTCGTTCTGACAGTCTTCATTGTGAGGCTGTTGTAACGCTTTCCAAGTAAAGCAGCTAACGTACGATAGATGACATTTTGGTTACTTCGTGGAGCATGAGTACATATTGATAGGCTCATTCATGTTGACAAGAGGGAAGGCTCGTCCAGATTTGCTTTTCAAGAAAGTTTGTCTCAGCTGTTCTTCCAATCTACGGAAAGAAAATAACTGATGTTCCAAAAATAGAAAAATACACCCCATATGAATATCTCCGTTTATTCCCGAAATGTTTGTCATAGTCCCGGACTCAAGTGAAAGTCGATGAGTAGATACTGATATTATTAATTCATTAATAGCATTTTTCATGACCATATGCCACAGTATGTTAATTTATATCATTATATATTCTTTCTGTAATTATATTGTTACATAAGGCGAAAAATAACCAAATTAAAAAATTGTTTTTTTTAATTTCATAATTACTTTATAAAATAAATAAGTTCAAGGTACAAAAATAGTTCCGAACAAAACAAAAATGCAAATTTGAAGTTACAAAGTAGTCCAAGCAATCAATGACTACTAATTCTGCAACTTTTGTGAAGGAAATAAATATCCCAGATGCCAACTGTAGATGTTATTAAGTTTTCTTTCTCAGAACTATGGCACAAGGACTTATTTCCCTTTTAAAATCACCGTTTCAATTGTGACGGCTACTTCAACATAAGAGGTCTCCAAACTCTTCGGAAAAAGCTTCTTACAAATTGGAGTGTTTCGTGAAACTCTTTTGCAAGTCGACAAGTCGATTCTCGTCTTCCTTTAGTACGACCGTCAAGAATAGGACATCCCACGCCAAAGGTATGCGTTCAGGAAGTAATCACAACAATCGGCAAATACAAATTCTACTCGCCTGCATAGTAACATCCTTTTCTCATCTAATGTTCTCTGGCGAATATCTATTTATTACTCAGCCTGCCCATGGCTACCCACAGTATCACTAAGCACTGTAGCAGCTAAGCACGGTTTTAGATGAAGATTCGAACTGACGCATGTCATGAGTACACCCTACTCAGGAGTGCACAATGTCTTAACGATCATGGCTAAATAGGCATCTGGCATTCAGGAATGAAAAAAAATTGCTTTTATGTTTCGTTTAGGATGTTTACATATATTGAAGAAATACAGTTTGCAAACTATATTACACAATAGCAAACAACAATGAAAAAAGTCTGAGATCACCAATTGGGAACCATGGCAGTTAAATGGGTTAACGTAAAGCCTCCTTTCGAATATGAATTTCCTCCTTACCATGACCCATAGTGGCCCACTACACGACGGTCATGCAAAGGACATTTATCTGACAAAGCTAGAGTATATTTCATTAAGTAGTTCTTGCAACATGTCGGTGCTCTTGTAGACTTCTTTTATAACAGATCCTTCCTTGACTGTATTCAGTTCGACTGTCAACGCATTGAATAGTCAGAGGTGTGGGTACAACAAGCAAGCATTAGTACGGTCGGCTCATTAAACATTTGCTCAACTACAAAATAACTCTCCAAACTATCCGCATCTTTGTCGCATATAAAGGGTACTTTAGATGTTGTTAGCACATCGGCGGCCAAAATTGATTCAAATTTCGCGCCGTACTTTGAAACCTATCATTAAAACAATTCCTTGCCGCTATTTAACACCAAAGAGCATGGATTTTTAAACGTCCCGCGTCGGAATTACAATATTTTTTCTCCAAAAACGGCGCGTTTACTTCCAGAGGGAAAGACAAAAACATCTTTGGCGGGAAACTCTTTGGAAGGACAAAAACAGTTGAAGAGTTGAACTGTTTTCGCAGAAGCCCGGTAGACCGCGCCAGGTACCGGAGACACTGTGAAGTATCAACATTTCAAAGTTAAAAGTCCTCCAAATGAAGGCGCGATAGAATAGCATTATTTAAGAGGATAGTGGCATGGCCACCTCTATTGAAGGCGGCCATGATAGTGGCCGAACACAGTTTCGCGGCTACTCGACTCGCCTCGCGCAAGTAAAACACCGTTAAGATGCACGTATATATGCTACCGACTATTAATTTAATTATGTAAGGTTGGTACCTCAGCTGAGATGTTTCAGCGCGCAAAAGCATTCTCATTGTCGAGATTTCGAAGAAATACGACTTTATGATTGTATTGTTGGGGGTTATTGTTGAAGAATCTTGCAGCCGTGTGAACACACAAAAGATCGCCTCGTCAGTAAAAAGGCGTGGTAATTCACATCTGGGCGGCATTGAAGAATTTAAATTTGACTAGTGGTAGCAGTGGGTGTTTGACCGCGTAAAAGGTGATAGCGAACTGAAATGGTATGTCGCATGAATTATAATAGAAAACAATCTTCTGTTCGTCCAAGGTAAAATTGACAAGTCTCTTCCATCATCAATATTAAATCACGCTGAGATAAACTAATAGTTCTCGAATAATTGTTTTTCGGCATTTTCCCTAGTGGCAAGCTAGGAAGTGGGTAGCCACGCTTTGCGATCAACCCATCCATCATTCTATTGCTCTCCAAACAGTTCTACTGAAGCTACAATCTTGCAGTGTTAACAGATGTGAATTTATTCTTCCCCCAGACCCATGACCCACCGTGGAAACGCCATGCTTGACACATGCTGTTCTGAAAAGTGTACTGGATATTTAAATTGTGCACTTCAACATTCGACGTCACTAAAATCGTCGGAAGTGTTACTTAACAACTTCTTGCAACTTGAGGATGCTCTTGTACACATTTCTTTACTATAAGTACGACCGCCAAGTAACATCTCCCTCTGACAAAACTATTGGGTATTTTAATTGTGTACTACGATTTTATAATTCACTAAAATCTTCGTAACGATTGCGTAACAATTCATAACTTGAGGGTGCTCTTTCAAACTTCCATTCAGTACTTTTAAGACCTGCTGACCTGAAAAGTACCTTTCCAAACCACCTCACTTTTCTCTCATCTCTCATTGTCAATTTCCCTTTGTCTGCCTTACGTACGACCGACAAGCATTGAATATCCCGAGAGAGGGTTTACTAGAAGTAAGCACTAGTACGGTCGGCACATTCAAAATCTGCTCACCCGCAGAGTAACATCTTTCTCTAATTTAAAGCGTCCACCCACCACAAAACCGCTGTGCAAGTAACATCCTCGTCTGACAAAGCTACTGGATATTTTAATTGTGTACTACTGTATTAGAATTCACTAAAATCTTTGAAAAAGGTGCGTAACAGCTCATAACGTGAGGGTGCTCTTGCAAACTTCCTTGCGGCACATTTTAAGATCTGCTCATCTGAAAAGTACCTTTGCAGACAATCTACACCTTTCTCTCATCTAAAGCGTCCTTAAGAATGTGCATTTCCTCCTCGCCATTAACCATGGATACCTACCACAAAACCGCCATGCAAGTAACATCTCCCTCTGACAAAACTATTGGGTATTTTAATTGTGTACTACGATTTTAGAATTCACTAAAATCTTCGTAACGATTGCGTAACAATTCATAACTTGAGGGTGCTCTTTCAAACTTCCATTCGGTCCTTTTAAGACCTGCTGACCTGAAAAGTACCTTTCCAAACCACCTCACTTTTCTCTCATCTCTCATTGTCAATTTCCCTTTGTCTGTCTTACGTACGACCGACAAGCATTGAATATCCCAAGAGAGGGTTTACTAGGAGTAAGCACTAGTACGGTCGGCACATTGAAAATCCGCTCACCCGCAAAGGAACATCTTTCTCTAATCTAAAGCGTCCTCACGAATGTGCATTTCCTCCTCCCAAGCCCCGGCCGCTCATCGTCCGACCGTCACGCGAGGGTCGCCCCGCGCCGGCAAAGTTCCCCGTCATGCGTCCGCGCGCGCGCGCCAGTGGGGAGAGCCAGCGTGCATTATTCGCGGCATTTGAATTGTGAACGCGCGTGCGGCTCGCCGCAGCTATCAGCCGCGCATGCACATTGCATGAGGGGCGGCCGCCGCCGCCGCCGCCGGGCGCCAAGTGCGAGGGCGTTGGTCCCAATGACGAGCCGGGGCGCGGTCGGAATTGTTAGTGTGCGCGCACGGGAGTGCGGACGTGAGCGCGCTCTTTTGCAACTATCGGTGAATCGCCCGACTGCATCCCGCGGGCAGTTTTCCTCTCTGTCTCGCTTCCCAACTAATCCCCTTTCGAATTTTCGTTATCTGAAAAGGCATAACCCGACTGCATCCCGTGGGCAGTTTTCTCTCTCACTCGCTTCGCAACAAATCCCCTTTCGCATTCTCGTTACATGAGAAGTCTTTACACGACTGCATCCCGGGGAAAGTTTTCCCTCTCCCCCGCTTCGCAACTAATCCCCTTTCGTATTTTCGTTACCTGAGAAGGCATAACCCGACTGCATCCCGCTGTGTGTTCCCTCACTCCCGATTCCCACCTTATCCCCTTTTGCTTTTCGTTGCCTGAGAAGGCATGGCCCGACTGCATCCCGGTCCGTGTTCGCTCACACCCGCTTCCCTCATCATCTTTTGCTTTTCATTACCTGCGAAGGCAACTCCCGACTGCATCCGCGGTCAGAGTTCCCTCACCCCCGCTTCCCACCTTATCCGCTTTCGCTTTTCGTTTCCGGAGAAGGCATAGCCCAACTGCATCCCGGTACGTTAATCCGGTGTATCGGAAGAACTAAACACTTTTGTTGCGTTGCCATTCGTATGTAGCACAAATGTACGTTCTCACACCAGTCCAGAGAAAACCTCTGACACATCTAAACATGACAGACTCGTCGAAATTATGTTGGCGGATAAATAAGGAGATTCTCGTGATAAGAGGTTTCAGGTTTTGTTTCCGCACACTTAGTATGGTTTTAAAGGTTGGCAGTGGTCTAAGAAGACGTGCAAATGTTTCTTGAAAATAGAAGTGGATCAATGATAATCGATCAATGTAATATTAAGCAGTTCACGGTAAATGTAGAAATCAATCTAACGAATTCAATCAAACTAAAGGGGAAAAGAAACGGGATGCAGTTGGGCTATGCCTTTTTCGGGGGGAGTGGAAAAGCGCTCAAGGAAATGTTGGCCGTGGGATGCAATATTTAATTGTCATTCTGCATAATTTATTGCAGAATATTTATAAATATCTTGGATTTCATTGGGTGTATTATTATGTGTGCATATATCCTTCACAATAAAAACCAATTTTGTTTTGAGGGAACATCAGTATCGTTTATTTTATTAATAAGATTAATGGATTTTTTAGTTTGGATCCAGCGTTAAATGGGTAGTAGAGATGAAAAGAGCAATAGTAAATGTACAAAGAGGTGAAAAACTGGAGTTGAAAAATCTAACAACTGGTCTAATGGGAAGATATGAATGTTCAATGTGAATATCCAATCTTTTCATTCAGTTTCAATATCCAATCTTGAATTTCCAGAAATCGTCCAGTTCCCCCCTTCCACCTTTGTGAGCTTTCACTTATCTCATTCCACAAGATGTCGGCCTTCTTTTTGTTCCGGCTAATTGGCTCGCTGTTGTATTTGAGAGTGATGTACGTTGCTTTGGTAGTACATTTTTATTAAATAATTTTTACCTTACTTTTTATATTCTTTTTGTCCTTCCATATTTTATATTATTTTTCTTTTCCATGTTAGGGACCCACTGGAGATCGTAAAATTGTTTTCCGGAAGTAGAATTTTGGATGTTCTAATAAATATATTAAAATTATTATTGTTGTGATTGATTATTTCTTAACTCACATTGATTGTAATAGATTTAGTGAGTAATTTTGTAATTTAGGGTGTATAAACATGTCCTTTCGTACATACTTTTCTAGACACTTTATTATAATTCTTAAAATCTTCTGAAAATTGTGTTCCAGATTTCAGATTCCTCAGCGAGGGAAGAAATACTTCCGCTGGCTCTCATGCAAAACGGAAGAGAAGCAATTCGCATCGAGATAACTTTATTCGCTTCCTGCAAATTGTATTTCCCCTGAGGTCTGTAATCCTACTCCCCACAGCTCAGATTATCTCTGCAGAAGACACTGCCAGACAGCTTATAGCCCATTTCCTGGATACATTTTATCGGTCCGGTGCAGGAAGTTTGCGCCAAGCCATTTCGTAAGTCAAAAGAAACGCTCGATGACAGTTATTATTGCAACTCGGAGGGCTCTTCTCGTGAGAAATGGAAAACGGAGCTGGACCGCCGCGTTAGGACGAAAGATGCCCCTCGCCATCCACGCCTTCTTCTTCTTCCTTTTTTTTTGAACCATCTTCAACCCCTTCTCCGCCAACATTATTATTATTATTATTATAATTATTATTATTATTATTATTATTATTATTATTATTATTGTTATTATTATTACTACTATTACTAAGATTACTATTATTACTATTATTATTACTATTATTATTATTATTATTATTATTATTATTATTATGCTTTACTTTCTCAACCTCACATTGGTTATATTGTACAAATTCGAAGCTAGTTAACACAAGAAATCATACAATAGAAACATAAATATACGGTTTTACAAAATATTTACAGATATTTACACGAGATCATACAGATAAGAAACACATTACACTAATATTTACACTGTATTTACAAACATAAGAGTTTAGGAACTTTCTCACAGTACGGCAACTGTTTAAGATGACTGATAATTGTAATTCGTAGTGCACTTCATATGGTATTTCTAGTTGTAGTAGTGTTAGTTTTAGATGTTTGGGTATCTTTCCTGTGACCGATATGACTATTGGTAGAATACTGATGACTTGTTGTTTTCATAAACGTTTAATTTCTAGAGCTAGGTCCATATACTTTGCTAACTTTTCTTGGATTTTGTTTCGTAGATTATGGGTATTGAGGATTCACACATCAATGTGGAAGGTACTCCTTACTTTTTTGAGCACTGGTGTTATATCTGGTCTGTTGGCTGGGATGGTTTTATTTGTGATAATAGAGGTATTCAAAGGAATTCTGACTTCTTCGTACGCAGTAACTGGTGGTGGTTTTTATTATTATTTATTATTATTATTATTATTATTATTATTATTATTATTATTATTATTATTAGAGAGCGGATTCAGAAACACTATAAAATGGAAAATAGGCAGGGAAAAAGGCGATAAACATTCTCAAAAACAGGCACGAAATAGCATTTAAACTCATAAAAGGCACTTACGTATGAGAAAAAACAAATCACTGTTGATATTTTTTGCTAATTTTATATTTTATTATGGTAAAAAATTACTACAAAGGGAAGGAATCAAATGAGATATAAACGTCAACCACCGTACATACTTAACTTTTCGTAAAAATTTCAGGTAGACGACAACTCGTTCAAGCAAACTTATTTTAATAGTAAGTATTATATGAATCTGCTAAAGCTAAAACGAAAGTGCCAAACAAATCGTTGAAAAGTATCACGTCTGAAAAGTATCACAAAAGTATCACACTGATATTGCAGTATATTACCATAGGCATTTATTATAAAAACTTTTTAATAGAAATTTGCCTTTAAGAGTAACAGTTGGGCTGGGCAATTGATGCTTCAAATCTACGTTGTTATGTAGTGCGATTTTAAGTTTCGGTTGTCGAAACCATACATTCAAATGGAAAACATGTCCTCGAAAAGCGAAAAAATTATTAATATAGGCATATATCTCACAATAGCCATTCATTTACAAAATATGCAAAAATAGGCACAATGAAAATATAGTATGTAAATGCATTGATAATGAAAAGAATTAATATATCGACAGCCTATGATTCTGAGCAAAATAATAAAAAAGGCAAAAAGGGAGAAATTCGCTCTCCAGTTATTATTAATGAAGGTCAATTCGTAAATATTTCCTCGCAAATGCGTTAAAACTCCATAAAATTGTAAAGATTAGAATCGAAAGAACACTGTACATCATGAGTAAACTTTTACTTAATAAACAACTTTTCAAAATCAGAACATATGAATGCAGAAGAAAAAAATGCTAGATATAATTTTCATTCTAATTTAAGATTGATCGTTTATCTATTTAGTAAGCCATAGTCTAGGATGCTATATTATCTTTATTAAAATTCGTTTATTAGTGTCACGGAAAAGAACAGAATCTTCGCAAGCAGTATTTAAATGATCATACAAAATTTAGAAAATATCACAAAACACTTAGGGCTATCCATGCTTGTGAGGGCCAAACAGTAAAGATTTTTAAGAAATGGAAACAAAAACCTGTAGACTGACACTTCCATATTCCATATTCCTGATTGTGGGTTCACAGTGACCTTTCATATTATTTAACTTTAAAACAATCTCACGTTAAAGATTATTTCTTTATAAATAATTAATATTATGCATCCTGTAAATTAAACATTTGTATTTGTTATCATAAACAGGAATATCGAGTATCAGAGACTACTTGTATAAAACTAAAGCACTACACGATTGAAAGTAAAAATAATATGTTAATTATTAATGTTCTATTAATGGCTTTTTACAAATTACTGCATTAAAAATAACAACACACCTAACATCGAATAACAAGTATAAAAATACATTTTTACAAGCAATGAAAATGTAGGCAGAAATACGCCTTCACAAATTAATAGATATCTCCTGGATTAACATAAGCCCACGATTAGATTTTAAGATTAAGAGATGCTGAAATAACTCATAATTTATACTAATGTATAACCAATTGTTAACGTGAATAATAAAAGAACTTTTCTATGGCAAGCAAATATTTCCGAATTTTATTATAGATCACAAGTTATTTATACTTTTTCTAATTTTTTTGTTTCTTTATCAATTATTTTGTTATTTTGTAGCACAAAACAGTTTAAACGCGAGGAAGATTATTTCATAATATGGATATTTTTCTAATTTTATCAATTAATTAAGGAAGGGGTAAAATGTAAATGTTTCAGATAATTAGTTATTTTTTCATGAACATTCGACTATGTCAAATACAAATTGTACATTGCAATTTTTTAACCCTTGTTCGAAAGGATCCATGTTAATAATAGAATATTCATTAAATAATATCCCTAGAAACTTTTGTGTAAACAAGGCGTCTTGATTAAGGACGACAATCCTAGTTCCGTCTTCGCTAATACACACGTAAGAGTTCAGCTCCTTTGTCACTACTATTCCGCGTCCGGTGCATGCACGTTCTATCCTGATTTAGTTAGGGTCCTTTTGTACATTCACGCGATATTTATTACAGCGTGGAAGTTCCCCCTGGAGAGATAATGGTGCTGCTGGAATAATAGAGGAACCTACGTTATTCACTTTGCACGGAGAGCGGCACACAAGGGACAGACAGCGAATCATAAAAGCTGCGCAAACAAGCAGTATGATTACAAATGTCTCCTAATTAGTTAGCACGCGTTTGTAGTCATTAGCGCAGTGGTATTTTTGCAAAAAAAAAAAACAAACAAACAATTCGAGGCGTCTCAGTTTAAATGAAATCTGCAAAAAAAGGTCGTGGGTTTAACGCAAATATAGTTTCCTTTTTTTTTGTCACTGATGAGTTGTTCTAGAGAAAATATACTATTAAAATAATGTGACTAAATTAAATTGTCTTTTAAAAGCAAGTCTCTCAGTTTCAGATTTTCTTTGAATTAACACTTTATTTCATCCTAATGTTCTTCACTTTTGAATTCTCTTTTCTTAGCTGCTCTGTTGCTGGAGAAACGCATCTAAATACTTGGTTAAGATATACTCGTATGTTTTTCGTGAGTTTTGTGATCCACCCAAGCTTTATGTCATACCAGCCATATCTGCGTTTAAAATAAAAAAAATGGTTTGCGTCTTTGTCCCCATTACGTTTTCTCAATAATATAAAGCAAAATATTCTTTGCACAAATAATCATAGGTAATATTATGAGTGCTTTGGAAATTGTCGATAAATTCCCGACTTGCGAAGCGAGTAGGTGATTTATCTGATAAATTCCAGATCACGAGTGGTATTTCCTAGGACTACTTCACAAATGAAATTATGTCCAACAGAGTTCGAATGTGCGTCACATATTGAATATAACTGTACGATGTTATAATGAAAGAGGTTATGTTCTAATACACACGTGGTTTATTGGATAACAACATAGCCATCGATGTATACCACCTCATAAGATAGATGAGTCACAGTTTGTGATTGGCCAGTAGGGAGAAACGGTAAGAAAAATCTGATAGAAAAGGCGATAGACTTCGCCCAGTTTATGGCATTTTGTACGTATACTTAAACCTTATTGGTTTTCATTTCACGAGTGGAAGAGTCACAAATAAATTATTTAAAGATAGTAAACAAAAAGAACATGAACGTAGTTTTAGGAAAACATATTAGAGTTAAGTGATTATTAAAATCACTGAATAAAGAGACCCCCTCCTTCTTTCCATGAAAATAAAGTAAATCAACATTATAACAACACAAATTCAAATCGTTATTGCACAAATTCGTTCTATTCTACGTGATACGTGGAAGGAAAGAAGGATGCAGCTGGCATGGGTAGAAGAAATATGCAGATCGGGCTTAGAATGCATTGCCTGACATGTCTGGCGAGTGGGGTAGCTCCATCTTTGAAGCAGAGTGGTGACGGCTCGCGCAAACAGAATGGAGGGAGAGAGAGAGGACACTGCCGCAAGGCGGGGTGCATCATATGCCCCCCGATCATATGCCTGCGACCCAGAATGCAGGGGTCTGTCTCAGCTGTTTCAACGACATCACACCGCACTGTACAAAACCAGGTCGCAACCCGCCCGCCCACGTCTACACTGAATGTTACCACAGGGAGACACGCAATTCTTCCCCTGTCCGTGCACAGACTCGACATGGAGGATTCCACGATGATGCAATCAGCTGCTGTACACAATAAACGACGCCTGCAACAGTCAATATGGTCACTTACCCCGCGCGCAGAAGCCGATGTGGGCAGTATTTGAACTGTTGCTGAGCAACAAGGCTTGGAAAAAACGGACTGTTACGATTGTATGCTATTGTCACAAGAGTTAATCAGATCCATTTAACTGTTCATCGAGAAATAAATACATTGCTATTCACGCAACTTTAAACATTTTATACGTTTTAAATGGTTGAAATACGTAAGGGTCGTAGTGCCTCTGACCGGGAGGTCCTAGGGTTCGCGTCATGACGGTAATAATATTTTCGACGTAAGCTTGTCAGCTATGTTGTATTCTGCCGCTGCACTGTCTGGAGATGAGTTCTCTGGCTGCTCTGATCGATAACTTTCCGTGGTTTCTCTGATCAACACCAGGCAAACACCGGAGCAGTACATTAAGAAACACCAGGCTGGAACAGTACCCTAAGTAACGCCACGGACCTCGCGCGATCTTTCCTTCCTCTTCCTTCCTCACTACTCCTTTCCCACCTCTTCATCTCTTAATTACACTCGCACTAACATGCATTACATTACAACATCGGTCGGGAGCTTAGAGGTTGTCGCGACTGGCGCGGTGCCCTGCTGGTGGGAGATACCTGGTTGGGAAAATAACCGCAAGACGATGTATGTCGACTGCGGAACTCGGCATCCAGCAAGAGACGATTACCGCCACGTTCAGCGATAAAACATGCACTACACTTGAGGGACAAATGACCTTGGGAGTTGTCGGTCCCGGAATTACTAATCAATCAAAAACTTCATAATATTTATCCCTGAATATTTATTCGGGGTTAAAATTTCTTATTTTTTTCATAATATAATTGATAATTTGATAAACTGCAAAGGTCAAAAATTAATGTTTCTTTGGAGTGGAGAAGATAACGTAGTACATCTTGATGTATCAATATAATCATTATTTCCAGGAATTAATTCGTTGCAGCTAGTCGTTTAATTTATTTTAATAAAATCAATAGAGAAAACTAACTATTTCAAATTCAGGATCTTATTAAATTAATTAGCCAACTCAAAATTAATTTTAAATGTGAATTACAGATGAAAAATTTCATCACATAGTCCACACATCCAAAATGGAGCCAGTAAAAGAAGCAGATGTGAATACATTGATATTTGTAATAGTATTTTGACCTTTTATTTAAAACAGACGCTACAATATTATTTTTCCTAATGTTTTTTATACTAGTTTTTATTATAGTATTTGTTATTATAAATGTCAATATTTTTAATAACAATAAGAAAGAATTAAATGTAACCCCACCTACAAAAATACTGATTTTACCCAACCCACACAAAACTTGATTTATATATAGGAGCTCTCGTGAAGACAAATAACAAACTTTCGCATGTGAGTTTTTGAACTACGTTGAAAGGACTCACAAACATCCTAATTAAAATATTCGTCCTCGACGGTTCGAAAGATAGAATACCATCAATAATTTGATGACAATTAATGGCAAGACATAGCTCCGGAAAATTTATTGCTAGCAATTCCCCTCGCCTCTCCAGGTCATACATATCTGCCCGTCTCAATATTTGATCGCACTTTCCAGCGGTCGGCTGGAGAGCGTCGGCTGCCCCCGCCACTCGCCTAATCTATTTGTCTTGCAGCCCCGCTCTCCTGCCGCGGGCGGTGAGTGGGGGGCCGGCGGGCAGAGAGGCGGTGGGGCGGGTTGTAGGGTGGGGAGTGGGGGTGCGAAGGCGGACACGAGGGACGGATGTGGGCAGGGGGCGGGGCGGAAGGTTGGGCGGCGGGGCAGGGTGGCGGGGGGCGGGGGGCGGGGGGCGTGGGGCGGGGGAAGAAGGGGGCGGGGGCAGGTGGGCGGGGGGGGCAGGGGGCCGGGGGCAGGGCGCAGAGGGCGGGGGTGGGAGGCACAGTCTGGCGGGGGCAGGGGGCGGAGGGCAGGGGCAGCGAGGCGGGGACAGGGAGGCGGGGGCTGTGGGGGCGGGCTGTATGTGGCGAGGCTGTGTGGGGGGCTGCGTGGGGGTGACAGACGGGGGGCAGTAGGGAGGGCAGTGGGAGGCGGGCGGGTGGTGGCAGGGGGGCGGGTGGGCAGGAGGGTCGGGCAGTGGCAGGGGAGGGGCGGCGGGCAGTGGAGGGCGCTCGGCACCCGGGCGTCGTGCAACATCACTTCCCCAATAACTCTCGGGGGCAACTTCGCTCCGTCTCCGCTCGACAGGCAGCCGACTAATGGAAGGCAACTCACTTAACGGCCCGGGCGCAAACTACCGGGTAAGTGTGAGATTGGCGCGTCTGGCGGCCCGCAGCCGTCACGCCCAGGGCCCCCGCCGCTTAATTCGCGCGCCAACTTGCCGACGGGAGCGGCTCATCATACGTCGCGCTGGACCGTAGGACATGGCTCCGTAAGGAGCAAGCGGCTTCGTTCTTCACAAACACCACTTGAAGTACCTCAAACTTAATATTTAGCACCTACATATGGAACGCTAGTTCATCATGGAGACGGTAAACGGTAGCTCAGTACATCAACTGATGTCACTGCAGCGCCTCTGACCGGGAGGTCCTAGGTTCGGCGGCAGGATTTTCGACACTAGCTTTCCAGCTAGGTTGAATTCAGTCGCTGTCTGGAGGAGAATTCTAGCGGCCGGCTGCTCTGATCGGTAGTTTTCCGTGGTTTCTCTGATCAACACCAGGCGAATGCTGGAGCAGTACCCTACTAAACAGGCCATGGACCGCGCGCGATATGTCCTTCCTCTCCCTAGTTCTATCCTCTCCCTTAACACACACACACACACACACACACACACACACACACACACACACACTAACATGCACTCCTCTACTACATACTCGGGGAGACCGGTCGGGAGCTTAGATCTTGTCCCGGCTGGGGCGGTGCCCCGCTCGTGGGAGAGTCCTGGTTAGGGGGAAACCCCACTAGCCGAAGGTAGATCGGCGCCGGATCTCGCCATCCGGCGGGGGAAGATCACCGTCATCTCCCGAGAAAAACATGCACTTCACTAACGGGACTAATAACCAAAGCAGTTGACGCGCCCGGAAACACGAACAAATGAATCAATCAATTCATCATGGATAGTTCCCAGCCCTAAATGACCTACGATCTCTGAAAGTAAGGAATGATTTACACACACATCATGGCCACGTCATGATCTATACGTACGTATTCTTACAACATCCATTATATATAAAACAAAATCTATTTGGTTGCCATGATTGGATAATGACTGTTCTATTGGGAGTGACCGAGTCTTCCGGATGATCGTTATCTGAGAAAAAGTAGGGTTTATTTCTGAACTGCCAAACAAGAGGAAGATGGGTGAGGACTGCAGATGGGTGAGGACTGCAGTCTTGAGGACTGCAGCTGTCATTCCCAACGCCCCCGATGTCATACTCCTAAGCCAACTTCACGACCATCATACGATGCACTGGACGGTACACATCGCCCCGTAAGGAGCAAGCAGTTTCCTTCTTCAAAATTTATTCTTTTATGGTAGATTCAACATTCAGCATTTACCGATGAAATGTCAGTGAGATATTAACTTTATTGTAGATCATTCCCAGTCGAAAAGGAGAAACCATTTCCGAAAGTGAGAAATGATTTCCACACCAGGTAGTTTTACAACGACCATTATATACAAAGAAAAGAATTTGGCTGTCATGATTGGAGTATGTTTAACAGAAACTGACCGATAAGACTTCAAGAGGATCCTCAAGTGCGAAAATTGAGGATTGTGTGTAAGGTTTGTCTTGCCAAGCAAGTGTGGCGGCTGAGGGGCTTGCAGCCGTCACGCCTAGAGCCTCCGTCGCTTAATTCCCGCGCCGACTTCATGACGGGCACGGTTTATCTTATGTCGTGCTGGCCCGGAGGACATCGCTCAGTAAGTGGATCGTCCTTCATAAATTCACCTTGGATCCTGATCGCCATTGCCTATTAAGTCTCGTGTTTTATAGTAATATCCATTTATTTCAAACGAAACAATCATTACCGGAAATGAGGAATATGCATTGATGATGCGGATTCATGGCTGCGTTCCAGAGATAGTTGCGTCCCCCCTAATTTTCACCTTGCACCATCTCAGTCAATTTCAAGGTGCAGCTCACCGAACTTTATAGTGGGAGAGAGGGCTATCGTTCCGCAAGGCGACTTGGGGAAATGCCTACTGGGCGCAAAGTTGTGATCAATGCCCATATCTTGTTAATGAAAATTTTGTATGTCTAAAGACCGATCTTCGTTGCAGATGGGCGTTGACCGTCACTACTGGGCGTTGAAGGTCACGACTGGGCGTTGAAGGTCACGACTGGGCGTTGAAGGTCACGATCGGGTGTTGACGGCTGGGACGGAATGTAGGGTGGCCGTTACAATGGCGGTGGCTAATATGGTCAGTGACTTGGAATTTCACATTTAGGAACCAAGATTGAAATTTCCTTCAACACCCAATCGCGGTTCGTGGTGTGAGTCGCAAAGCTAAGTAGTAAATATAAACGGGGGCCGCTCCCCGTGCGTTGCAGAGTCCGAACGGATGTTGTAAGAGCCTCGAACAATTTTTCAATGCTCTCATAGCACTCCCCGAAAACCAATCATCAGCTAGAATAGGACGCGTTCTGATAATTAAGCAATGTAAACTCTCACAATTAGAGGGATTGCTGATCATACGGAAAGAGAATAAACACGAAAAACAAAAAGGAGAAAAGCTTCACACATCACACATCAATACACGTAGCAGGGCAACAACCCCGCATAGCCAAATCACACACAATCTATAACATTTTACATAAACACGTAATGCTCAAACTAGGCCTTCACGTATCATCAATGTAAATAAAACTGAAAGACTGTCGTAATTGGACAACATTGACTGATGAGCTTACATTTTTCCAGGAGTTTAATTAAACCAGTAACTGCATATACAATAATTAACTTGCGTATGCAGTTGCTCTGTTATTATGACGTAGAAAACGTATGTATTCGCTTTGTGTATATGAAGTGGTTGAAAAAACATCTGCCTCGTAATTTAAAATATCATTGATAATATTAAAACTCCCCAGGGAATCTACTCGTATGTATCAATTTATCTGCAATTTATTGCCAAAATTTCTCTTGGGAGTAATCAAAAACTAGTATTTAAATCAAAACCTCTTGAAAGAATGCTTAGAAAATTAAATAAAAAGGCCAAACACATTCGTATGTTAATGAATTATCTTTACAAGAGGAATGACGCAAAAATGTTCTCTATATTTACAGTTATTTAATTAAAGTTTTCATACAAAAATGGAGACCCATTTTCCATTTTTAAAATTAGCTTTTAAAACGAAGCATTGCTCAGGCAAATAAAACGAGATGTAATGTATTAGCCTGTTGTATTAAATATTTAATATAAAGTGCGTAACTCTAAATGTAAATATTTCTTATCACGCTATATTCCTAAAATGTAAAAAATTGGTATTCAATCTCTCTACAGTAATCATATTTTCTACGTATGACGAGAGTACATATATTCCCTCTCAAACAATTTTTAGCCAATGAGATACTACTCATTGATTTTTATTAATTTATAGAGTTTAATAGGTTGTGTAGGAAGTATGCGATGCTTATTTATATATATTTACACGAGAGCTGCTGAAAAAATATAACTTCTCTCACGAAAATATTTATAGTCGAGTACAAATACAGAACAAAGAATCCTGCTTTCATTTTAACATTTTTTCAAATTAATTTTTAAAAGCAAATTTACTAAAGTAAATTTATCCAGTCCGACAAGTCAGCGTATTAATTAAATATTAACCATGAGATGTTCACAAATTATGGGAAGTAAAAACATTTCGCCAAGTGATATTATGAAGCAAAAACGAAATAAAATTAGAAATAATTTCTTTAAAAACTTCAGTTTTAAATAAGATGAGTCAAAATATGCTCAACCACAGGAAGAAGGCCACACATGCGGTTTGCAAAGGGAACTTGTGAAGGGGTGTAGCTGGAGGGCCAGGCCAGTACGGGGCGAGGATGGGCCAGGAAAGCTCTGGAGAGGAGAGGCGAGTAACGGCTAAACAAACTGTGGTGAAAATTAGGCACCGTCGTTTAACACGGCGGCTTTCCCTTGAAACGAACAAATAGCGCGCTCCCCTTCTTCCGCGCGCGCTTAATTTATATGGTAATTAATATCACCGTAGGCTCCTCGGAGAAGCGGCCCAGGCCCAGGCCCCGGCCTCGGCCCCGCCTCCGCCGCCAAGGGCCCAGGGCAACGGAGCGGCCAGCGTGTGGACGATTAAAGGAGCTGCGGTCTACTACCCAAGATATGAGGCATCCAGATAAGTGCTGACAAGACACATTTTGGAAAATATGGGAGTTCACTTTTTAAATTTGTTTACATTGTCATACAGGATAATAAAAAACAAGTAGCCATACTTCAAGGTGAGTAGGATAATTTATAATTTAGCAGCATAACCATTCTGCAATGAACATTATCATAATCACTACCAGATAACTCCAACAATGCCATTGTCTAGAATATGTACGCAAGAAGCGGTCGCGACCCGACCACTGTCCCGACCACTGTCCCGACCCCGGCCCCGCCACCGCCGCCAACGGCCCAGGGAAACGGAGCGCCCAGCGTGTGGACGATTAAAGGAGCTGCAATCCGGCAAGACATGAAGCATGTAGAAAAGTGTTGACAAATCACATTTCGGAAGATGTGCGGGTAAAATTTTTAAATTTGTTTACGTTATCATACAGGCTAATAAAAAAAAGTAATCACACTTCAAGATGAGGTAGGATAAGTATAATTTAGCAACATAACAATTCCGCGATGAACGTTCCAATAATCACTACAAGATAACTCCAACAATGCCTTTGTCTCGAATACGCACGCGAAAAGTGTTCGCGACCCCACCACTGTTCCGACCCGGCCCCGACACATCTGCCAATGGCCCAGTGTAACGGAGCGGCCAGCATCTGCACAATTCAAGGAGCTGCAGTCAACCACCCAAGATATGACGCACCAGAGAAGTGTTGACAAAGCACATTTTGGAAAATATGCGAGTAAAATTTTAAATTTGTTTGCGTTATTATACAGGCTAATAAAAAAAGGACTCACACTTGACGACAAGGTAGGATTAGTATACTTTAGCAACATAGCAATTCGGCGATCAATGTTCCAAGTCATTACTAACATAACTGCAACAATGCCCTTGCTTCGAATATGGACACGCGAAAAGGACGCGGCCCCGGGCCCGGCCCCAACGCCGGTCTGCCGTCGGCCGATCAGTTGTCTGCCCCACCACCAAGGGAACGAAGCGGCCAGCGTCTGGACGATTAAAGAAGCTACAGCTCATCAAGCAAGATATAGAGCATCAAAGGAAGTGTTGGCAACGCATATTTTGGGAAATACTCGGGTTAAATTTGTAAATTTGTTGACGTTATCATACAAGCTAATCCAAAAAAAAATACTTACTCTTAAAGATAGGGTAGAATAAATATAATTTAGTAGTCTAACAATTCCGCGACGAACGTTCCAAATAATCACTACCAAATAACTCCAACAATGTCTTAAATATGCACGCGAGAACGTGTGCTCTCGGCATGCAGCAAAATTACTTCGATTTTAACGAGTTTAAGGCGCTGCCTCCTTGTTCACGATTTTTAAAGATTCCGGGCGCGTCAACTACCGAGGCCATTAATCCCATAAGTGTGGTGTATGTTTTTTCATCAGGAGGTAGCTGTGGTCTTCCCTCACTGGATGGCGAGATCTGGCGCCAACCTACCGTCGACTAGCTGTGTTTTCCACACCCAGGTATCTTCCACCAGTGAGGTACCGCCCTAGTCGGGACATGTTGTAAGTCCCCAACCCGTCTCCCGGCATGTGTGGTAGTGTAGTGCATGTTAGTGTGTGTACAAGTTAAGAGGATAGAACAAGGAAGAGGAAGGAAAGATCGCGCGCGTTCCGTGGTCCGTTTGTTAGGGTACTGCTCCGGCATTCACCTGGTGTTGATCGGAGAAACCACGGAAAACTACCGATCAGAGCAGCCGGCCGCTAGAATTCTCCTCCAGACAGCGACTGAATTCGACCTAGCTGAAAAGCTAGTGTCGAAAATTCTGCCGCCGTCGGGATTCGAACCTAGGATCTCCCGATCAGAGGCACTGCAGTAACATTAGTTGATGCACTATGTCACTGCTGTCGGTATAACATTCACGATATGAACCTTGTGAGGAAGAAATGCTGACCAAGCATCTTTTTAAATATGTGGATTTTTTTCAGGAATGAGTTAAATTTGTTTACGTTCGTATGCAGGGTATACTTATACTTTTAAAGAGGGGAACTCACACATTCCCATTTCAACAGCTATATGCAATAATTTTAACTTAGGTATATAATAATTAGGTAAAAACGTAATAAATAATCACTAGATAGTTTTAACAACTCTCTTATGTTGTATGTGCGCTTGAAAAACAGCGCCAGTGTCATCATTACAATTTATTAGCTTGATGGTTAACGGGTTAAAGGATTTGCACTACTGTTATCTGAAGCACGCACAGGAAAAGTCTTGAAAACACACAATTTGGAAAATGTGCCAGTGAGAAGAGTTGAAACTTATTACACAAAGTGTTTCGAACAAAGGTTTTTAAACTAACCTACTTCTTAAATTTAACAGCCACATTTGTTCAACAATTTCTTTCTGAATTTTAATTAGCTATCCGTTTCAACTATGTCGCTGGTATTGTTCTAAGACAGATTCTCGGTACGGTCTTTGCCACCACTCCACCGCAGTTCGTGAAATCACTGCCCTTGCTTTTGTGGCTGCTCTTCAGTTCCCTCGCATTGTAATTAATTGGTTTGTTCTGCCAGCAGCGGATTGCTCAATAACGGAGGCTATCCTTCAGTTTTGGAGGCGCCCTTCTCTCGCGGAGAAGACAATGAGGTACCATCAAAACGACCAGAAACCCCCTTGCGGTCTCCTAATTGCCCGACAAGGAAACACAATTTGGAACAAGCAAGGGATTTGTATCTGAACTGTACGATGAAAGGGATGCATCCGGAAGCCACTTAAATATTATTTATTCTTTGCGTACTACACGCGTGTTTGTGGTGAATTTGTCGATGTTTTGAGAAGTTGGTCAAATAAAGATTCTGCAAGAAAGAATCTGTTTTTACTTATTTAAGGATAAGATATTTCTTCAAACTAATCTCGTCTAAGTAAGTTACAACTTGATTTGACAGTAAGTCACTTAATCGTGTGGGACATAATCATTACATATTGAGTGCAAATGACGTTTAAATTTTGATACTTCAGTGAACATACGTTCACGTCGGAACGCATACATTGTTGTTCAATAATTTTTTTCCGAAAAAAGAAATCTGCAAAATATCGTCGAAGGAAAAGCAAAACAAAAGCACAAGAACTTGAAATTTTAAGCTGACAATTACCAATCCATTTAAGTTGTTTTGACACAATAAAATTGTAAAATTATTATTTTATTTCCTTTGTTTTAGCTGTGAAACTGCTGGAGATGGGGCTGCCATTTGGAATCCTTATTTTCAACAGATTTTTGCCATTCTGTGTCCACCTTTACCCATCGTCACACCATTTGCCCATCTTGTCCATTTAATTCCCACCGACCGTAAAAATTCAATTTCTTACCATCAGAATCGTTTAGATCATTTTGTAGTTTTCAGTATCATTCTTTAAATATTATATTCAAGCCGGCAATGAAACAAAATGTATGTGTTCATCCATTACCGTTATTTTCAATGACGGTGATATTAATAAGATACTACCTACTACCAAGCTGAAAAGATAACAGTGTATGCCGTAGTAAATGACGAATGTACGTATTTTATGAATAATAATTCGTGTTGTTTTGCTTACACACAATACAGAATGTACATGATCTTAGTTCCTCGCTCATGGAGGTCAACCATGATTCCACAATGTTGAGAGAAAAAACAGATCTTGCACCTGTGCATCCACAGAGACCAAATACATTTAGGTAAGGCTATTAGACACCATTAGATAAGCATGCCAACTCTTCAATTTATCGACAGCTTGTTGACACGAGGACACAACCAAATAGATGAAATATCCTATAATATCTGAATTCCTGAGTTTGAATGCACGCAGAATTTTATATAAAATTATAAAGCAACCGGTTATGTGAGACAAGTCTACGGTTTTGATAGAAACCCAGGAACTAGGGAAAAATCCAAATCCAATCCATCCTTTTCTAACACTGAATTAACTGAATTTTCGTATTCAGAGCGTGAAAGGAAGAGACCCTGGAACCTTACTTATAGCTTGATTAAATGTAGAATACTATTCGTTATTGTATAGTTCGTGAAGTCTGGTTTATTTTAAAAAATATAATTTGTTGCAGTGTTAACCAGGGCATTTTATTTGTTTTTCTTCAGCAATATGGATATTACCTTTTGTAAAATTAATTAGGTGCGTTTTCTTTGCGGCGTTCCTGCCACTCCAGTCCACTGGTGTATCTCATATTATTGCATAAACGACTATTGCCATTTCATTTACGGAGCTTTAAATAACGTTCACAAACGAGCTTACAGTTCTCAGAACTAATAACTGAAAGCTAGGAAATGTCACCTGATTTCTACTTTCCATTCAAATGCAATCCATCTCCCAGTGTATTAAACTTCTGAAGCCGGCGGCGCGCTCTGAACAAGTGACTATCGCGGAGGAAAACCACGTTATGCGCAAAGCGTATATCCCGCGTACATTTTTTGTATCCCGCAAACGTCATTACAACGACCATTCTGAATCGCTTATGCAAAACAGATTTGAGGAGACGTCCAGACGGACGGCGCTTTTTGGCAAGACTCCACGGTAGCCGCAGCGCTAAGTTCGGCACTCAATCACTCCCCTGATGACGCCAACATCTTTGCCAGCGAGCTAAAAAGCTTTTGTTGAAACGCTTCGCTCGGCGGAGCGTACTTGTCGCGGAGGCATAAAAATCGAAGCGCTCTTTCCTTTTCAAAAAGTTAGCAAAATCTCTGAGGTGTAGGGTGAGGGGGCGAACGATTTCATTTTGGACCTGTTGATTTCTCCGGTTGTGGAAAGAGTCTTGCCGTTCACTTATTCATCTGGGTCTGTATAATTAAATCGTTAAATTAAATGGACGATCGAATTTCATTAAAGCCCGCGTGCGCGCGGGGCGGTTTTTGCCAGAACCGTGGAACGACACGGCCAGCGCGGAGCGGTGCGGTGCGGTGACTGGACGACGGGGGGCCGAGGGAGAAGGGGGATTGGGACGACCGGACAACGGGGAGGCACAGCGTCGGGACGGGGAACTGGTCGCTTTGTCGTGCGTTTGTTTGCACGGCATCGAATCTCGCCACACGCTCTCCCTGGGCTCCCCTAGGCTCGCTGGGTTTTAATTACGTTTCGCGTGTTGCGCGGAACGGCCGGTCGTTATTATCCGCTTTCCCGTCGGACTTTCAGGATTCGTTTGTGGAGGTGCCTGCATGCGTGCGTGCGTGCGTGTGTGTGTGTGTGTGTGTGTGTGTGTGTGTGTGTATGCAGGGTGAGTACCTGTGCGGTGAGGTGAATGGCATCTCTGATTGCTTTTGTGTATCTCCGGCAGACTAGAAGAAAGAACGGATGAGAGTAAACGGACAGAAGAGAGAAAACGAGTGTGCAAGATGATGTATCGTTCAATGAGTTTCGTACGTTTGCCAAGTTGTGAATGTGACTTATCAAGAACAAAAAGAACGACATAGGACAAACGAAATGTAATCAAGCACAGTAATTGTACTTCTGCGAACCGTTCGTGTGTATTTGTTTGTGTGTGGGTTAGTGTGTGCGTGCGTTTGTATATGCGAATGGGTTTGTTTGTGTTCGTGAGTTTGTGGGTGGGTGTGCGTGCGTGTGCGTGAGTTTGCGTATATTAAAATTATATTTCTTATTAATTTTGAGTTTAATAATGATATGTGTCTTAGTTACATTCCCGTATGCTCTTTTATAAAATAAAATATATATATATATATATATATATATATATATATATATATATATATATATATAATTTGATGTTAGTATATGTAAGAGCAGTTAACTCCGACACCGTGTGACCGATCTTCATGAAAGTTCGCACACCTAAGTGCCTTTTCACCCAGGTGTATATGCTGTTAATTTGGTTGTCATTTCACAAGATGGCGCTGTAGAACAAAACTAATATCCTTGTCACATGCAACCCACAACATTCGGAAGCATTTTTGAATCTATATCGACGTTTCTCATACCGTAATCTAGAGGACGAGATGTTCTTGAACACTTTTTTACATTTTTCATTTTTGCTAGTCCGGTGCTTCTCAATATTACCCCATCTGCTCAGAGACGCGCAGAATCTGCAATTAAATATGTATCAGAGAGAGAGAGAGAGAGAGAGTCAGAGACGGAGAGAGAGAGAAGGAGAGAGAGGGAGAGACGGAGAAGGAGAGATGGAAGGAGAAATAGGGAGTCGAAGGGCAGAACAACATCTGCCTGGTTCCCCTAGTATGATGTATTATCCTAAGCTCTTCGTTTTCTGACGAGAGAGTTTAAAAATTAAGTGGGTAACAGTTTGCAATAATATAGTAGTACGTATCCGCTACAAATATTCCGAGAAAGAATGTACTGTTGTAGCACTATTAGTATTTTTTTTACCGTTTTCACTTGTCAATTCATTATCCTATACTCCATGGACAACTGAAGTTTTCAAAGAAAAACGATCACATCTTTTCGAGGTCTAAAGTGAACGTTTGTTGGCATCCTACGTCAGAATGTCGAGTTTTGTTCCCGCTGAAACTTTCCCCATTCTTCATCGGGCCTTTCTGATTTATTACTGTTGCGTTAGCGTCGATTTACTGGCAATGAAAGCTCAGATACTCTTCCCGTTTGACTGCTTCTGAAATATGGAACTTCACTCCACGAGAGAAATCACATACCAGAAAACTGGTGCTTTCAAAGAGATTGTGGGAACGAGTTTTAAACAATAGAGGCTGTCTACTACAAATGATGATTTAACATACCTGGAAGCAACATTCAGAAATAACAGCACAATGCTAGAGGGAATTCAACGATTGAGAGACACTCAAATGTCTTTTATTAAAATTATCATCATTATTTGGACCAAGTACATTATTCAGAAGTCATCGAGAAGTGGAGGTCTTCTTATTCGTTGAACGTGTTCAAACTTTTGGGAATAGGTATTTAGAACATTATATAGAAAATTTTTTTAATGCTGTATTTTAATCCAAAATTGATGTTGGACACTTGATGGTAGAATGCATCTGTGTACATAGAAACGATCATCGTAACGGACGTATCAAGGTTGAATGAAATCTGAGGAGTCAGAGCAGAGTACGGCAGGGTAGGATAGAGCAGGGTAGGGCAGAGCAGGAACGATCATCGTAATGGACGTGTCACGGTAGAGTGAAACCTGAGAACTCGGAGCAAGGTACGGCAGCGCTGGGTAGGATAGGGTAGGGTAGGATAGGGTAGGATAGGGTAGGATAGGGTAGGATAGGGTAGGACAGGGCAGGGCAGAGCAGGGCAGGGCAGAGCAGGGCAGGGCAGAGCAGGGCAGGGCAGAGCAGGGCAGGGCATGTACGATCATCGTAACGGACGTGGCAGGGTAGAGTGAAACCTGAGGAGTCTGTGCAGGGTACGGCAAGGCAGGGAACGAACATCGTAATGGACGTGGCAGGGTAGAGTGAAACCTGAGGAGTCTGTGCAGGGTACGGCAAGGCAGGGAACGAACATCGTAATGGACGTGGTAGGGGAGAGTGAAACCTGAGGAGGCGAAGCATGGTATAGCAGTGCATGGTACGGTAGGTAACGACAGTTTCTATCCAAACATTCTGGAGATCCAGGTGAGGAGACACAGGGTGACGTTGGGAAACAGGATCGGGGCAGAGTGTAATCGGACGGAGTGAGACGGGGCCGAAAGGCGCGGGGCATTATGGGTGGGGTGACGAAGATCACGCTCATTTTCGGGAAGCACTACACAGACAAGGCGAATAAAATACAGACATCATAATCTGCAAGTTTCAAAAAAATTGTATTAACACTCATTTAAGAAACCTAGTTACGAAAATATAGACAATTATTTCTCGGTATAAATTCTATTATGAATTTATTCGACTGCTTTTCGGTCATTATTTATAAATGTGTGGACATGAACGAGGTGGATGTGGACGGAATGGACCCTCGCACTGTAACCACTCGATGTGGATTTGTGTTGGAGTCTTGTCACTATGTTTTTGAGAGAATGTAACCACATGTAGCGGGTGCCAGGAAAGCCTCTCCTTAGTGGCACCTTGCTGGTGAGAGTGCTAGCAACAGAAATCATGTGGCTAGCACGAGTTGTAGCTTATACAAAGTAAATTACATACTCATCACTAGGGAACGGATTTCCATGTAATTACATATTTTTACAGGAACTAGATGCCCGCAGTCAATTATATTTTCGAGAGTTGACAAGACTTTCTGAATGAATTATAACTATTTTTATTTTACATACTTTAACATATTTTGGTATATTACATATTTTTACATATTTCTCATTATGACACATTTCTTACATATTTAGCTACATTTTAATATATTTATACGTCGAATCGGAATATTTCAGATGCGCGTTTGCAATATTTGTTACGGAATCATCTTTCTTAAAGATCAAATGTAATGCTGCAGCGCTTCCATTATCACCATGTTTCCGCCATGAATTGTCAAACTTACCCCCCCTTCCTGCGTACTTGCGAGTCAAAGATGAGCGAATTTTTATGAACAAAAGTAATTTCAACCACGTGCTTGCTCATGTTTCAAACAACAAATTTGTTACTCGATCGAAAACTAACAAATATTTTTACAGAAAATTGTCTTACCCCGTTTTATCAATTTAGAAGGTGGGATATATACACGTTAACCCCCTCCCCTGGGATCCATCACTCGCTACACGGTACTACAATTCACTTGTACACCGGTTCCTCGTAAACATTCTAATATATACTATGAACACATTTTATATTTCCAATAAAATTCTTATATGTGATGAAGTCTACTGTACAATTACTTTAGTAGAGATAGAAACTTTTTTCAGCCACTACAAATCCTTAAGAACTGTTCGACAACGTTCTATTGTCAGAAAATGTGTATTTCGAATAAAATTCTTATGTGTGGTGAAGTCTAGTGTTCAATTACTTCAGTAGAGATAGAACCTACTTTCAGCCACTCCAAATCCTTGTTAAGAGCAGTGCGGCGACGTTCTATTGTCAGAAAATGCTTGTAGAGAACAATTGCAAATACAATAATGCATTTTTGTTTTACATATTTTCTATTTTTTCTTACGTGTTTTGTTAAACCTTAGTACATATATATGTAGTACATATTTTGCATTTTTTATTAATCAATTCGCTACTCATCGCAATCATTACAGATGCTGGAAGTGTTGTCCCCTTCACTTGTTTCCCAGCTAACTGTTTGCTACCAACATAAATGCAATTTTTAATACGACTCCCTGACTCGGCTCAGTGCGGAGAGACTTTCTGGCGCACTATATATCTTGCAGTAAACCCTGAGGTTGGAATAAAAATACACTACAAACTCATTAACATGAATTACAAGGGATCGAAATAGGAGTTCCTGTTATAAAGTCGTGTTATCCGAGTATTGTGAAGTCCGCATTACTCTTGCCGGAACCGAAGTTTTTTCGCGTTAAGGCGAAATTCATCTTAAGGGAGTTCGTGTTAACGGGGGTTTACTGTATACTGAAGCATGGACAATCCGTGTTTTAATGTCTTAATTCACCCCGACCATATCCCGTGATCAACATTTCCCATTTCTACTTCATGGTCGTGAATCGACAATAATCAATTTCCTATTCTCTTCTCCCACTGAGCCGCGCCTTACTTTCGAAACGCCCTTGTTCATGCAGGTTCTTCCGAGCAGACGCCCGTCCTTCGGCGAGGGCCGAGATGATGCCCTCATGAACTCCTTCGTATGCTCCTTGGCAGCGAGTCCATCCATCTCCCAACGAGCGGAGAAGCAGAAGCAGCAGCAGCAGCAGCAGCAGCAGCAGCAGCAGAAGCGGCGGCGGCAGTCTCCATTACGCACGAGATGCCTGATGAATGGGCAGGCAGCGCTGTGACTGATGCGGCAGAGTTGCGTTCTGCGCCGCGCCGCCCCTGCCCCCGCCTCGCCCCACCCACCCGTCACTCTCCCCACCGCGTCGCCACCTCCGCCCCACCCAACCCATCTACCCCTTCCCCATCCCCACCCCTTTCCCCCGCCCCAACCCGCTCATCCCCCCTCTACCCATTGCCACCGCCCTTTCCCCCTACCCCAGCCCATTCCCTTCCACCTCAGCCCTTCCTCCTCGCCATCCACCCCTTCTCCCCTTCCCCCACACGCTCCACCCCTCCCCCGCATCCTCCCCCTGTGCCGTCCCCCGACCTGTCCCACCCTCCCCACCCAATCCCTTCCCCCGCCCAGCTCCACCGGAAATCCCACCAAACATCCGCCCCTCCTCGCCCCGCCCGTCTCTTCCCGTCCCTCCCCCTCCCCCCCCCGAGTTGAGCGATGGAGGATGATCTCTCCGTGCCGCGAGAGAGCGGTGCGTGCTGACGGCCGGTGCGATTGCGGCGTTGCCAAACGAGGACAGCTCTACCAGTCAAGTGTGCTTCACTTTCGGAGGCTATCATCTCACATGCATTTCGTATTTCCTATTAAGTGTCAACTATTTACAAAATATTTCACATTACAAATACATCGGTTTCGATTCTAAAATTCAGTTTTACATTTGCTATCTTTAATAGTTATTCATGATACGAATGGGAAAAGTGACATATTATTTTGCGAATAGGAAAGATTGCGACTAGAGGCCGATGGGATGAGTGGCAGAATCCTATGAGCAAAATTACTTTTACTACGTGCGTCATGCACAAATCACTTTTATTACGTGCGTCAGACACTAGTTTTTTTATAGCCATACTGACTTTAGTTATTTTAATTCAAGTACACAAATCAATTATCTGTGTGTTGTGTTAAAGTCAATAGTAGCTGATGCGGTCAGACGAAAGTTTTTTTTGTTTTCTTTATTGCAATCATGCTTTTGTCTAAACATTTCAGAATCGTTTGACATTGAGCACTAGTGACATAAATTGAAATTTTAGAACGCTCATTATGATTTTAAAATTAATCCCTTTGTTTAGTGGCTGTCTAAAATAGTTATTTTTACATTAATATGCTTATTTTCTTGCCTAGACCTACATTTTTAGCAAACTCATTTTTTCTGGACCATAAAAAAACACCCCCTTCCGCGCGTTCTTATGCCGATCGAGTTTGATCAAAAATCATGCCCAACGCAATTGATTACGGTTATTTGATAATTTATTCAATACTTATGGATCATTTATTCTTCTTTCATTCTATTTAATTATTAATATTATTTAGACGTTTAACGAGTTTCGGTTAATCAAAAGTTACCTTCACTTTATTCATAGAAGCCAATTATTTTATGGGGATAAACGAAAGAAAAAAAATAATTTATCGAAGATTAATAGACGTTATTGAATACTTCATTTAATTTAAAATTCGTGTTTCAGAATATCAACACGAGAAATATTCATCATTTTCGTATTTATATAACTACAATTTTCCTTCCTTCTCTGAAGATAGAATATTTATCTAGAAAAAATTCGTGTTTGTGTATCTTATTAAACCCACATCTACCTTCAGATATCTATGTTCTACAGACTTGTAAAGTAATCTTGTACATAATTTCCATTTACAAAGAGTATTTTATCTTCTGATCGACAGTGCAGTATTGTGAGAGAAATCACTCTTAGTCCCACTCCTTTCGATACGACGTTGGCAATGACAAATTGTTTCTCGCAGTTATTGGAATTGGAGCTCCGTCGAGGCTCATAAAGAAGCAGCGATCTGAGTAGAACTTCCTCGCAAATCCAGAGAGGAGATGTATTGAACTTTTAGCAACCCGCTCTGAAGCTCTCTTTAACCAAAAGACGGAAAGCGATATATTGGTTTGCAGTTATTTTATTAGTCACGCATCTTTTAAAAACGTTTGTAAGTAAACAAGAGAATAGTCTGAAAGAGAATAATACAAACCATAGGCATTCATTTTACGAAATTTTATATTGTACTACCTTTCAGAGCTTCTACATACACCGTGTTTTTGAATTAACTTTCCAAAACGTTTCAGAAAAAGTAGAAACCATTCGACTTGTTATTTTTAGTCTAAATGGAAGATGTTCTAAAAGGTCTTATGGAATTACATGTGGGAAACTATTTCTCGTAAGTCGTATCTGTATTCTGAAAGGAAAGTATGAAATATACATAAACACAATTTTTCAAAAGGAAGGTTTGCGAGCAAAAATTCTCATTATGTAGAAAGCAACGAATTAATGCGTAGCTCAATAAAATTAGGGTGGGACAAACAATTTGTTTTAGCAACATCTATTTTCTTCCCTAAAAGTTGACATGTTGAGAAAAATGTTAACATATTAACCTGAGAGTGGAAATCAAGCACTTAGACTATTATATCATTGCTTGCTCAGTGTTAATATACGAGTGCAAAGTGCAACCATGCATATACAAGGTTTAAAATTGTGAGAGTGGTATTCAACGTAAAGTACTCAGCAATACCATTCTAGTATTCTTGGTCATATGTTTACATACTGTTTTACATCACAAAATATTCACCAACTTACGTATATTCAAAAACTTGTCTAAGACTATCGTTTATAAGTCCGTTATTAAAGTATGAATATATAACAAATAATACTACCCAATAGATTGGGGATTACATATGAAAAATATTTTATTGTTCTTAACATAATTAAACATTTACTGAAAAACGAAACATACTTTTTTACAGATTACAACATGTATAAGCCAAGATCTACTGTAATAAGAAGTAAATAACCTCACGGTCTACTTGGCGCTACAGCAGTAATACTAAAATCACAACCTGACGTGCTTTACGAGACACACAAACTCCAAGCCATTTCTAATGCGTTTCGCTAAGAATTTCTTCGCAAGTGGTTTTCTGCGAGAACCGCTGGGAATTGTCAGAACGACGCAATTCTCAAAATAAATGCAAAGGTCGAGGGCGCATTTTTACGACGCGAGCGTTATCTCCGAGAAGACAGAGCCCGCACTCCCGTAATCTACGACGAGCGGCAGGAGCGGGCGGTCCCAGTGCAGCTGCTCTGTGCCCTTAAGACGGGGCGAGAGAGAGGGAGAGAAGTGCAAGGAGTAATGGCATAAAGGGAGAAAGAATGGTGGGAGGGAGGGAAGTGGAAGGAGGAACGGCAGAAAGGGAGAAAAGAATGGTGGGAGGGGGTAAGTGAAAGAAGGAATGAGAGAAAGAATGGTGGGAGGGAGGGAGGGAAGTGGAAGGAGGAATGAAAGAAAGGGAGAAAGCATGATGGGAGGGAGGGAAGTGGAAGAAGGAATGAAGGAGAGAAAGAATGGTTCGAGGGAGAGAAGTGAAAAGAGGAATGAAGGAAAGAATGGTGGGAGGGAGGAAAGTGGAAGGAGGAATGGCATAAAGGGAGAAAATAATGATGGATGAGAGGGAAGTGGAAGGAGGAATGAAAGAAAGGGAGAAAGAATGTTAGAAGGGAGGAAGTGGAAGGAGGAATGGCAGAAAGGGAGAAAAGAATGGTGGGCAGGAGGGAAGTGGAAGGAGGAATGGCAAAAAGGGAGAAAAGAATGATGGGAAGGAGGGAAGTGGAAGGAGGAATGGCATAAAGGGAGAAAAGAATGGTGGGACGGAAGGAAGTGGAAGGAGGAATGGCAGAAAGGGAGAAAAGAATGGTGGGAGGAAGCGAAGTGGAAGGAGGAATAGCATAGAGGAAGAAAGTAATGGTGGGAGGGAGGGAAGTGGACGACTGACATAAAGAGAGAAAAGAATGGAGGCAAGGAGGTAAGTGGTAGGGCGACTGACATTAAGGGAAAAGGTATGGTGAGAGGAAAGAAGAGGGGACAGAGGCGAGTAGTGCCTAGGCAAGGGGCGGGAGGTAGAAAGGGGCGGAAATGTGGTGGGCACGGGGGTGTTGGCGTGGACTAATGTGGCGGAATGGTGGACACGAAATGAGAGATCGAGTGGTGGGAGTTGTAATCTGTAAGATGGGAAGGATCAGGATGGAAGAGAAGTGATAATGAGAAAGAGTGAGGTAGAAAAGGGAAAACAGAGCAAGAGGGGGGAAAATAAAGAAGGAAAGAGAAGGAAAGAAAGGGAAGCAGAAGTTTGGAAGGTAGGTCGACAGAAATGGGGAAGGAGAAAGAAACTGGAAGAGGTAAAGTGGGAATGTACAGAGAGAAAAGAAGAGAGGGAATGAGGGTGCAATGGAGAGACATGAAGGTACGGAGGGAAGGAGAGCCAGGGAGGAAGAGGAAGAGGAGGAGGAGCATTAGAACGGGCGAAGGGAAGAGAAGAAGCGAAAGAGGTGAAAGCGAGGGATTTAAAAAGTAACAGAAGACGGGTATGATGCTCACAGCGCCAGCAAACACGTTCTTTTATATTTAAGGACGGAATATTATACGAGCTCGGCGCGCCATTGCGACGAGCCAAGATTTATAGCAGAAATGGGAGCATGCCAGTTTCAGGCTCTAACAGTAAGTCAGTACGCCTGGCGTTTTGCAGGTGTGTTTGTTTGCTTTTTTACGTTTGGCGTTGTTCGACCTAGGATATGTGGTCACCTGGGAGGCTTTTTTTATAATCTAAGGAGCATAACTCTCCTATAACGGTTCCTATATGACCAAAGTCCATGTTGTCAATATATCAATGTTTCTTCGGAGTAAGGTTTACGAAAATTCCAAAAGAGTGGGCAACTTGTTGCCTGCAGTCTTCGGATTCAAACATATCAGGGGTTGCATGATTACAATGACTTTTTATTATCAATGTAACAAATAACGCTAGCATGAATGAAAGGAAACTATTAAAGCATGAAGAACGCTAGCATGAACGAAAGAAATGTATTATTTACTTCCTATTTTACGCTAGACTTCAACGTATGACAGCGCACTTGTATTGAACCACATAAATAGAGGAGCTTCCAAACTAATTGCGCCCTTTACTACGATAGGATTTGGGTAGACGTTAGACCTTCCAGCAAAAGTTGCTGGACTTCGCACCGGCTAGGGCAGATGGGCCAACAGTGTGTGTTTAAAGGTCATATTAGAGATTTGGAAGTTCTACTGGGCTACGGGGAAGCTTAGAAAGGCACATAATATAGACAGCTACTAAGTTTCTTAAGAACTCATTTTTATTTATCATTAGTATTTAATTATTTTTGCTTATTTATTTATTTACTTTTACATACCCATTAATTATTTTTCAGAATACTGTAGGGAAAGCAAATCGCCATGTATTAGCGCCTTCTGTGGCACAACATTTTTTAGGTGCGTTTACCAATGTAGGTGCGTTTACCAAATTAGGTGCGTGTACATTTAATTTACTCAAGTGACATGATCCCCTCTGGAACCTTATGATCTGCGTGATCCACTACTGGTTTTTATACGATTATCTGATGATACACATTTTAGAGAAATATATTACAGCTTTTCGTTCTCTCTGTACGAGCTTCTCAGGTGTGATCCGAGTGCTCGTATATCGTCACAGAGCTATTTACTCCTTGAGCTGAGGAAAGGAAGAGTTATTATGCAATGGACGTAGAAACTTACACGCACAGAAAAAACCCTGTATGATCTAAGCTTCTGCGATGGCGCGCCGAACATTTCACGCTTCCTGCCTAAAAATACGGTGCGCCAGGAAAATCTCTCCGCAGCCTCACCGAGTTGGTGGGAGTGTCAGCAAGAGCAAATATATTGATAATACGATCTGCAACATATATCAAAAGAGTTATATATTAAGTAAGTTACATACTCATCAACAATCGTCCTCGTAACAGATGGTGGCAGTTTGTCCCCTTCACTTGTCTTTCAGTAATCTGGTTGCTACCAATATAAATTCAATTCGTAATAGGAGGCCCTGACTCCGCCGGTGCGGAATGACTTTTCCTGGCGCACTATACCAGGACAAACCTTGTTTGATGGTGAACAATGTGGTCAGCACACGTGGTTGCTACGATCTGTGGTATTCAGCACTAGCAGAACAACATTTTTCTTACGATCAGCTTACAAGAAGAAAGCAGTTAAAATTCTACACTCGACTTCAATGGAATGTTCAATATCAAAGATTATAATGTGTATTTAATTTTAGGAGGAGAAAATATGTTTTCTGTACATGAATGGGTTAGAACGCGAGGCAGTAATTCATAACGTGAATCAATTGTTGACCAATTGTATGCATGTTTTTGCCAGCTAGCATTTTTTGGAGTAACTATCTAACGACCTGGAAGTTTAATAGAATTGTTGGTGGGTGGCGAATTAGATTGGCCTTTGATGGGACTCCAGAGGAAATATCTGAGGTATAACACCGGAACCGGCAAGGATCAACTCGAAGATGGCTCTGACCGAGAGGTCCTGGGTTCGAGTTCCGACGGCAGCAGGATTTTCGACACTAGCTTTTCAGCTACTTCGAATTTAGTCGCTGTCTGGAGGAGAATTTTAGCGACCGGTTTCTCTGATCGGTAGTTTTCTGTGGTTTCTCCGATCAACACCAGGCGAATGCCGGAGTAGTAACATAACAAACGGGCCACGGACCGCGCGCCATCTTTCCTTCGTCTTTCTTCTCCTATCCTCACCCCCGATAAACTCACTTACAGTAACATTCACTACACTACCACATATGCCAGGAGACCGGTCGGGGACTTAGAACTTGTCACGGCTGGGGCGGTGCCCCACTGGTGGGAGATACCTAGTTGGGGAAAACCCGGTAGTCGACGGTAGGTCGGCGCCGGATCTCGCCATCCAGTGAGGGCAGATCAAAAGCTATCTCCCGATGTAAACACATACACTACACTTACGGGACAATTGACCTAAGTAGTTGACGCGCCTGGAATGACAACCAATCAATCAATCAACGAAGGTGGCTGAAGTGGACCTGCAACAATCCATCGGCATCTCGACTGTTCATGCACGGCTTGGTAAACAGAAGCAACGCTGATTTTACAAAGTAAGACGATTCGTTTCACATATTGCAAAATGGAAGGTAATCAGAAAACTGTCTCTACGAGCCGTGGGAAGAAATGCTCACTTTTATTGAGAGTCCACTGTGAACGTGGCGAGAAAGTCAGAGCCCGAACTACACCAATTGCTCTGAACGAAAATGTCAAACAGAATAAAATAATTTCTTCAGAGAGACATGTTAAACTGAGTTCAACGCGAGAAGAAGCGAAAAAAGTGAAAGAAAGTGTTGAATAACATGCTACGAATGAAGAAAGTAAACGACGAGCACGAAGAACAGAAGAGGAGGAGAAGGAGGAGGAAATGAATGAGGAAGAACAATAATTCAGACTGGCAATTCGCCAGACCGACTGCAACAGTGTACCCCTGTCGGAGAACCGCCACCGCTTACTAGAGGGCGAGCGGCCTGGGCGGTAACTCTCCAGCAACTGCCGGCCCCGGCGGTCGCGGATGCTGAATATTTATAGAAGTGTTTCATGGAGGCTACTTGGCGCCTATGCGTCACCTTTATTGCCGCGTGGGGACACCCCATTCCCCACCTCTCTTTAACCGGCGGCTCCGTACCACTGTATCTAGTATGTGCAGGTCTACCAGAAACCGCAGAATACTTTCCTGCATAAAATACGTAGCAAATAACTATACAACAAATAATGCACATAATAACTCCAAACGTTGCAATTTCTTATAGAATTGTTTGAAATATTGTCTTGTAGTATTGTTTGCAGTACTAGTCTATGTTGAATTCCTTTTTTGATACTTCTTTCTATTAACTTTTAAAGATGAAGGTTTTTTACTTACTATATAATGAACTTCTGTCCGAGTAACAGTGTGTGTGTTCCATGGGTGAGCGCCCGTTCTGCCTGTTTACCATTTACCACCGTCACACCATCCGTTCACCTCTTTTTGTGTTCCCATAGGTGGCGAATGCAGTTCAGCTGCTGCTGTTTGCCAGTACCACTGTCACTGTCCGTTCACCTTGCTCTTGTGTTCCCATAGGTGAGCGCGATTCAGCTGCTGCTGTTTGCCATTTATCCACCGTCACTGTCCGTTCACCTTACTCTTGCGGTAATGTCAAAAAAAAAAACTCAAAGTTCCAACAAAACGAAAATATCTTGTTCTGGATGCCTTATCATTCGGTAAACGTTTACTTGCTCTGCTTCTGCAGATATCTTTTTCTGTATTCTTGAACCACCGATTAATTATAGCATCTAATACCTTCTCGCCAATCTTTTAAACTTTTGAAGACCCTATTGTTTGGGTATTTAAACAGGTTTTTCAGTTTAAATATCACATCTTAATCGTCAGGTGCCCTTTTCTTTCGAACATGAGCTAGTTTCTTCCAAACAAACTCTCATACATAGCAAGCCATTACACTACTCAATTGTTCTATCTTTTGCGAGTTGATTCACTCGTCGCAAGTTCTATATTTTCATTACGTAACACGTATTTTAGATGAAAAGTAGATTTTCTGATGTAATCTCATTATCATTCGTTAACTATTGTCTTATTTTCTTCTACGGTAAGAGATAAATATAAGTTAAGCACAATTCTTATAAATTTTCATAAAGAAACTAATTTTTCTGGAAAGATAAGTAACAAACGTGGGTGAAAGTAAGCAAAAAAATCAGGATGTTGCTAGTGCGCGTGTGATTCTTCCGAAATGGTACAAGTCAACACATTGATGCATTAATTGAAGTGATCAAGACACAAATACCAGTTTTCAAATTAATTTATTATAACAATGCATGCATGACATATTAATATTTATTTCTAAAAATAGTTTTGATTACGAAGCATCCTTCCTTTTTCACTTTATCCCTTTGAAGATTTTCTATTTCAATGACTAATTAATAATTATTGTCCCGTATTTTACCATTAGAAACAAAAGAAAAAATCAGGATAACATCATTTTATAGAGTATTCTAGCGTCTAAAATTATAATGAACTATTTTATAGAAAAATACGAGTACAAAAGATGAGAAAATTTAGAGCGCTACTTCATGCAACTTGGAGCACTGAGTATCATTAACCTAAAACAACAGTCCAAACACATTTCATAAAACAATATCTCAACCACCACACTCCTTAGAACTTTTCACTCTCACTTCCCTGATCGTTCTGACATTTCAAAAGCGCTAAAATATTGACAGATGTTACAGAGTATTAGAACGCGCAAAAAAATTAAAAGCATGGAATTCCAGGAATCCTAAACTAACGTTACGAGAGCACGTCAAGCGCAATTCCATATCACCTGGAGCTCTGACATTCACCAGCAGCATGAAAGGAGCGAGGTCAACGCCTCCGAAAGCGCAGAGAGCAATATTCAGGGACGGAAGCTGCGGCGACCACAGCGGCAGCGGTGGCGGTGACTGCTGCGGTGACTGCTGCGGTGCCGGCGGCGGTGTCGACGGTGGTGGCGGTGATGGTGGTGGTGGTGGCAGCGGTGGTCGCGGCGGTGGTGCTGGCGGTGCTGGCGGCGGCGGAGGTGGTAGTGGTGGTGGCGGCGGAAGTGGTGGCGGTGCTGGTGGTGGCGGTGGCTGGCACTGAAGGTGGTGTTTGTGGCGGCGATGGTGGCGGCGATGGTGGCGGCGATGGTGGCGGCGATGGAGGCGGCGATGGAGGCGGCGATGGAGGCGGCGATGGAGGCGGCGATGGCGGCCACAGGCCGACGGCGGGCAGTGGGGGGTGGGCGCAGGCCGGGCGGTGCGGCGTTTGCCTGCCGCACCAATGAAGAGCCTCTTCTGCTCGCTGCACTCGCACTCTAATTAATCCTCGCTAACGAACGCCGCTTCACAGGCGGCCGCCGCCGCCCCATCTCCTCCACCCTCCCCTCCGCAAATCCCGGGCCTTCCGAGAACCCCTGACGGACCTATGGTCAACCTACCGCAGTTCCTGGCGGCTTCGCCATCGTCCCTTGCCTTCTCACCTGTCGCAGCCTTCGCGCCGATTCAGTCGCTCTGATTCCCCCAGCCGCCCCCACCACCGCAGCTGTCCAGGTGCTAAGTAGCCGTCCCCGCCGCCCGCACTGACCCTGCCTTCCCCGCTGCCCCGCCAGTCCCGCCAGTCCCGCCAGTCCCGCCAGTCCCGCCAGTCCCGCCAGTCCCGCCAGTCCCGCCAGTCCCGCCAGTCCCGCCAGTCCCGCCAGTCCCACCAGTCCCACCAGTCCCACCAGTCCCGCCAGTCCCGCCAGTCCCACCAGTCCCACCAGTCCCAACAGTTCCACCAGTCCCAACAGTCCCAACAGTCCCAACAGTCCCACCAGTCCCAACAGTATTCTCCGTCCCAGTCGTACCCTCCTTCACAACCGTACCCTCCGTCCCAGCCGTTCTCAGATCTTTTTTCAGTCCAAACACTCAATCTCTGTTCGCCCTGCCATCCTCACCGTGCCTAACATCTCCAACGTCCTCACCGTTCCCACAGACTCAGCCGTCCTCATCACTACCACTCTGGTCCTTCCAACCACTCGCTTCCCGTACCGTTCCTCATGTTCGTCTGCTCTGCGGCCCCGCCCTCGTGTCGCCGCCAACGCCCCTCACGCCGGGGACGTGCGGTGGAGTGTTGAAGAGCACCGCAGCCAACGAGGGTTGCCTCCCGCCCGTAACGCGACCGAGGAGCATTGATTAAGGGCGTATCAAGTGTTTGGGAAATGTTCGTAGCGGTTGAGACAATTGGTGATGGATGTGGCCGCCGAGTTCATTATTGTTACAACTCTGAGGACGGTGCCGATCCGATAAGAGGGGTTTCGTAGATCTGTTTGTTGGTTTAATTAACTGTGAATGAACCAATGAGATTGGCATTCTTCGAATGTAGTTCAGTTAGGTATTTTCTATAACCTTCATTATGTGGGATGTGTAGGTTCACACATTTTAAAAAAATATTTACTTACAGGCGCTTAGCTTAGTGTCTCATATGAGCTTGTTTCAAGAAGGGAATTCAATTCGAATGTATATAACAGGGACATAAATAATTCTTATCATATTAACCGTAAATAATTGCCTTCTTTATACATGTTACTAGTAGAATGAACGTTTAACATAACAATATTACTGAACAATAGATTTTGTGTTCATATTGGCAGAAAGAGTGATGCTCCTCTATTTTTAGACGGTCACCGTCGCTTCTATACTTTCGTTGCCATCACCGCCTCCAGACGAAGCGACATAGGCGTCTGCAAGATCGCCAGAGTCAATGAACGCCGCCAACGCTACACCAGATTGATTGATTGATTAGGTTTAGAGGACGCTTCAACTACCGCTACACCAGAATTTGCCCGATTGACGTGAACACATATTAAGTGTATATAGAAGGTTAGGACAGAAAAGAGTTATTTGGTTTGGTGATGCAACAATTGAAGATTGTCGTGGCAGAACGTGTTGCAATTACTATGGTGATGATTCTGATAGTGGTGTGCAGTAAGTTATCGATTAGACATTTCGAAAAAAACACATTTCGAGATAGTCCATCAAGACTTCCTATTTGTGCCAGAAAGAGGAATATTTGTATATTCTGGCTGAAGTGTATCATTTTATTCTGACTTCGGTTAGGATATTCCTTGTGTTAGAATCGGCATTGTGTTAAATTGTTAAAAGTGAATGATAAACGGTAAGTGATTCAAAGAAGATAGTGAAATGGGTTTACTCAAACTAGACATGTTTTTATTTATTGATTCTTTAGTGTTATTTGGTGCGTCAGCTACTATGGTCATTAGCCCCGTATGTCTGTTGCGTTTTATATTTTTATTTTTTTTATTTAATAGGTAATTATTACAGACAAATTAGAAAACTTGATGCAATGTGCCTAGGCCGAAGGCCTTTAAGCCATTACAATACCTACATTCTACCGCGTTCTAACCCTTCTAATTCTGGTATTCACCCCAAATGGTCTCTCCTTCGCATCAAAGCCGCGGAAAAGAGACCATAAGGTACGGCTGAGGAAAAAACCCCTGAAGGGGGAAAAACCTGCCGTCAGAAGCCGAGTACATGCTAATCTATCGGGTTTTTAAACCATTTATTTATTTGGCGCGGGCGTCACGCATTCTCCTTCCAGTGTTTGGCCTCCTCCGCACCTGAAAACAAACAGCACCACAGAAAATCGTCCGCACCAACGCGTATTATATGCCGAGAGATGGCAATGTTCCTCCTTGATCGATACGCGAGATCCGGCGTTGGCTCACACATCGATTTGAACGTTTTCCCTCTACAGGTACCTTCCCAGCGAGCATCGTTTCAGCCAGGACAAGCTCTAAGATCCCGCCTGGTCTCTCTATACATGAATGTGTGTAGCGTTGTGCATGTAAGTGTTAATGCGTTTATTCCAAAAAGGAGAGGAGCTGACAAAATTTGAGGAAGGAAAGATCGCATTTGGTCCATGGCCTATTTATTCAGGCAAAGCATTCACCTGGAATTAATCGGAGAAACCACAAAAGAACTACCAAACAGAGCTGACAGTTGCACGAAGTCTCCTCCAGATAGTTGAGTTCAACACAGCTGTATAGTGTCAAACATTCTTCACCATAGGAACTATACATCGACATCTTCAGGTCAGAGACTCAGCAGAAACAACGGATATGATGTCAATAAGCCTTAACAGCTGGTTAAAACTCTTGTTGTAAGCAAGACCGGCTACACACTTTTTCCCGTATTGTTTACTATCCACTAACAGAATGTAGACGATTTCAGGAGACTTCGTGTGGACAAGGTGTAAACAACATTTGCGTGTAGCAAGCGTACCATACTGCATGTTTTAGAACCACAAGCAGGTACGAATTATTATAAAATTACCCTCGTACCTAATGCGCAGAATGCACTACAAGAACACTCGTAAATAAACAGGACACGCGCATGTCACATTTCCATCAACCTCTCTTGCACACTTGGAGCAGAATGTTCATTATTTTCTTTTCCAATTCATCCCGCCAGAGAGAATGCACGAGATAAAGCGGCAATGTTGACTACAAGTTCAAATTGGGTACCTCCTGGCGGTCTCTATTAGGAGTCTGATGGGCTTTTGCAATGCAGATACGCGCTAGGCTCTCTGGCAGACGTAGCGGAATAGATTGACTCGGGAGAAGCAGAAGCAGAGTTGGCAATACGTGGAATGAAACGCGGGAGTAGAGCTTCTAACCCCATACTCGTATCTTCATATGTATGCTTTGAATGCAATGTCTTGGGGCCTGGTAGCGTAGAGATACATATTTTGCGGTCGAATTAAAAAAAATGCGTATGAGAGGTCTTATGAGAACATACTCCAAGCATCCTACACGTTGGAAGTTTTGGATACGGGGGAGAAAAATCGTACATAGTATGTTTGGAGTACGTGTGTCCGCGGTGGCAGTGAATAATAAACGCAAAGCGGATTTGATTTTTTTGGCATCGATGGCATTCAACTGATGTTTCATTGTTACATGGTGGTTCTCATTTGATGATTGCACTCCAAAGTTTGTCAATTATGTAAATTTCTTTGTTGTTTTCATGTGGTTCTAAATCTATAGTATTCAGAGAGAGAGAGAGACGTCTTGTTTACCCGATGTTGCATATTATGTATGTTACGAACAAGGTCATCCCGAGATTTACGGTTATCTTTGATTTCTACTTCGTCCACTTATGAATAAATATACCCGTTGACAGATATAATGTGGCTGTTTTCTCCTCAATGAGAAGACTAAAAATTGAAATACTTGTATTAAGATAGTTTAAGAGATTTCCTTCAGAAAAACACTTAAGGAATCTCCCCATTTCTCTTTACACGTGATAAATTTCTAGGGATGGTAAAATAACATTTTTGTATGTTAATGCTAACAAGTTCGTGGCAGATATTCAACGCTTCAAAGAAGTTATGCCTCGTATGGTACTTCACCGTTCCACACAGCAAGCCAGACAACACTTGCCGAGACACAAAAGTTAGCAGAGACCGCAAATTTGCAACGCAATGCTAGAGGGATCTGCTTACGGGGCGATGCAGAAGTGAACAAACCAAAAGAGAATGTTACTTTCAATAATGAACAATGAGTGCCTATATGTAAAAAAAGTAAAACAATAACTATTCATCTTCATCCTTTGCATTTTTAATTTTGATTATAATTCATGTTTTTTGGCCTAAACCCGCGAAGAAAGAGCAGTTATTTATCTGCATAAAAATGAACGTTGGTATATACCAGAGTGGTGAACTCCCACACGTTTTAACCGATCTTCTAAATTGTCAGATCTATGTGTTTTTTTTATGGATAAGGTTTTTATGCTGCTCATTTCGTTGTAACTCTATTAGATGGCGCTGCAGCACAAGATGGCGTTTCAGTTAAACGCAATTTCCAATCCATCTGGGATCCCACGAGAAACGGGCGGCGCGGAGTAGAGAGAGGAGAAAGGAAAAAGAGAAGCTAAAGGAGAGGAAAAAACAGAGAGGGCGAAAACTAGATGTGAAAATATAGGGGGAAAATGAGATGCATAAACAGAGAGTAGGAATGAAGAAAGAGTGAAAAAGAAAGGGAGATGAGAGAGAGGGGGAAAGAGGGAGAGAGGGGAAAAGAGGGAGAGCAGGGAAAAGAGGGAGAGCAGGGAAAAGAGGTATAGAAGAGAAAGAGAGAAAAGAAAAGTGTGAAAAAGAGAGGAATAGGGAAAGGGGACTAGAGAAAAACGACAAAGAGGAAAAAAGGGACAGACAAAGAGGCAGTGTCCGAAAGAGAGGGGGAAAAGAGAGAAGTGGGGAGAGAGAGAAAGAGAGAGAAATAGAAAAAGGAGAAGGAAAACAGAGAGAAGAAAAAAGTGAGATGGCGAAAGAGGAAGATGGAAATAGACATGGGGAAAAGAGAGAGTGGTGAAAATGTGCAGATCAATGTCTGCTGGGTCCTTTTAGTTAAGTAAAATTTGATATCAAATTCTCTGTGTCCTCAAACCCAGCCTTCAAAAACGAGTAAAGGATTATATGCATTTGACTGCACATGTTTGTATGATTTTGTAAATATATAATTAATACATTTGCACTAAAACTAAACTTATATTTGCGATAACTACAAAACTATAAATGGTATTTGATTTTGATTTTATTGATTCCTTTTATAATTTTTATATTAAATATTGTTTTATTGGATAAAACTAACAAGTAAGTGTTTAACATAATGCTACTACTAAATATTCTTATTCAGTTATTTAATGAGGTGATAATGAATATATTTACAAATTGCAGAGAATACATATTAGTCATATTTTTGTAACTTACGGAACGTGATATAAACACATTCGCTTGTTATTTCTGTGCAAAATTACTTGCATGTTTTTTTGTGAAGCAAATGAAAACAGAAACAATATACTTGAAGAAACTGAACACAAAAATATGTATTACATAAAACTTATGTATTATACTATATATTTGCATTTCGTTAATATTTGTATGTGACTTTAAACTTCGCTTCGTTTTTATTTAACTCTTTATAGTGTTATATTAAGTTAATATCATTAAACTCATTAATCTAACTATCGTTACACTTTTATTAATTATGCAATTAACAAATATCACTATCGTTAACAATACCATTAACAAGTAAGAAACCATTCAGGTTCTATTGTTTCTATCAAAATAGCAACTCACGTCCCTCCTTAATGACCTCATCACGTTAAGGTTTTCGTCCAGTTTCCCATGTCCATTGAGTAAATGGTGAGATGGCCTCCTGTTATGCTTATGTAGGTATAGCTTCATTATGCGCACATTTTGTTCCGCTCCATTTGTGAAATTTTTAGTGGAAGTAAAGGCGGGGTGTGGGTTTCTATTTTAATGGCAATACTATAAAACGCAATCTTTAGTTCGTTAACGGACGCAAGAAAGTGCAATTCGGATATTACTAGGAAGCGAATATTTCTTGTGTTCAAATGTTTGTCAAAGGTCAAAAACGTAATAATTTAAGTATAGATAGCAAAATGACGGAATATGGATTATGGCACTCACATGTGTGGAGATTGCATTCCAACCCCCATACGTCTCATACAGATTTTTACTTCTTTCTGGATAAAATTAATCAAATCAAGCCATTACATGAAAATATTTGAACTCTTTTGCGCTCATGCATTTGGTACGTATCTTCGACGTTGTAACTTGTATTATGGAAATAAAATATTTTCATTATTTGTATCTTATTTTTACAAAATAATACATGTAATTACTTGAACTTTCAAAACCTGGTATAGTAGTTGTAGAATACAAACAGTGCGTATAGATCTTGAATCGGAGTAGTCACCCAATCACTGATCTACATTGTACTCTGTAGACTGTCTGAACACACAATAGTTTAATGTTTAATTGTTCGATTTTTAAGTGGATATATGCAAATAAAAACAATCGAGAATCATAAAAATCAGCTACAAAAAATATTGAAAAAGTTCAGATAATACAAAAAAACTGTACGAAAATGTGCAAAGGCACCTTGGTTCATATCGAACACACATATTCAAAGGTAACTTCAAATAGCACCCCTAACTGAACATATAAAAAAGGCGGTAAAATTTGTTTTACACTTCTTCCATCCTCACCTCGCAGTATAAAATTGATAATGGGGAAAACATTAAACAATCTCAAAAGAATACGCTCACGATATCCATGTTAAAACTCCAATAAAAAGTAAATATCCAAAATAATGTATGTTAAATATGTAAATTTTTATCCCAAATTCAATGATAATTTCTGAATGCATATACAGAGAGTGTATAGATTTAAGGATTAATAATGTATTGTAAAATTGGTGTATTTCATGTAAAATTGTTTAGATGTATGTATTAGAAATACAATGTATGAAATCCTATAAATTAGCTAGTAAGATACAAAAGTGAGAGGTTGTATCCCCAAATGTTATGTGTTAAAAAGAAATTTACAAACCCCTGAAAGGGATAACTGCCGAACAGGAAGAATATAAATTAATGAAAAAAATAATTATAAATATTATTCATTCCTTCAAATACCTGAGCGAAAGCTTGGCTTCCGATTTGATTCAAAATGCCCCTCCTCTCTCCCCCTTCCCGGAAGAACACTTTCCATTCGCAGCGCTCCCCGGCAGCGCCGTAATCCGTCCCTGACACGCGCATGCCCGCACCCTGGCTCCCGACCGCAGGCGCCGTCTGACTCGTGTACTTGCACATGTCTCCTTCAGAAACAGGTGCGCACACAGTCCCCTCCCCCTCCTCGCCACGCCCCCACTCACCCGCTTCCCAGCTCCTTGACAGGCGGCGGCTCGCAGGGAAGAGCGACGCCAGTGGCGATGGCGGCGACAGGACGGACGCGGAGGTCACGCGCGTGTCACAGATTCCATGGGCAATCGTGTTTGGTTCGTTAGTGATTTCGAGCGCGTCAACATGTTTTCCCCGCGATAAAAGACGGCGATCTTCCCCCGCTGGATGGAGTGAGCCGGCGCCGACCTACCGTCGGCTAGTGAGGTTTCCCCCTAACCAGGACTCTCCCACCATCGGGGCACCGCCACAGCCAGGACAAGCTCTAAGCTCCCGACCGGTCTCCCGGAATATGTGATAGTGTAGTGCATGTTAATGTAAGTGTGTAAGAGGAGAGGATACACTAATATGCACTACACTACCACACATGCCGGGAGATCAGTCGGGGACTTAGCACTCGTCCCGGCTGGGGCGCTGGCCCGCTGGAGGAAGATACCTGATTAGGGGGATACCCCACTAGTCGATGATAGGACGGCGCCGGATCTCGCCATCCAGTTGGGAAAGATCACTGACACCTCCCGATGAACATGTCTCCCGTCTACACTTACGAGACTCATGACCTTGGTAGTTGACACTCCCAATCACAATTAATCAATGAATCAATCAAAATATAAACGTGGTTTTAAAGGAAAACTATCCGTTAGTTGGCCGACGTTTCGGAATATTTTTATTTTATTCTCAGTACTGGTGTAAAAAGCAAAAAGACACGATCAACATGAATATACATTTACACAAATATTTTTACACCAGCCCTGAGGATGGAATAAAAATTTCCAAAACGTCGGCAAACTAATGGTTTAACTCCTTTCTCAGACTAAATCCCGTGAACGACATTTCCTAATTTTTATATCCTGGTCGCGAATTGTACAAGAGTAAAATATCGTATAAACACAAAAATTGTATCAGTAAATTTTGTCACTGTAAGTTACACATTTTGAATTATACATAAAATGTGATGAAACTTTCCTCAGAGTTGATGTAGATGAGAATATCCACTAGCACCAGTGAGTACTCTGGTATATTCCATTAATACACAGAAAATACACAGAAGGGCCTGTTGCATTCTAGTTCTGTCACACACCTGTCACACATTTGGCACAGAATCAATGGACCGTCGTAATAAACGTATTCGTACGTAACAAAGTAATGAATGGTAATGTATACATTAACTAAAGAAAGAAGAAACTAAAATAATTTACACGATATAACTTTTGATTGACGTTTTGCACAAAACTCCATGTACCCACTTAAAAAAACTCTATATAATGAAACGATTTGGCTAAAAATAGAAACATCCTAAATATTTCTCTATTTAAGTCAATGCTTGATCACATTATTTCTAATTTTAATTTCAATAATTTGTAAACTGTTCCTTCTAAATAATTCCAGCATCCAATACATGCAAACGCTCTGGAGGTTAAACATTTTTGTTGAAAACACATACATTACCAATATTCTTTTGCTTTTCTAAATAACATTGTAGGATCTTGCAAACTTGTTGTCTAAAGAATTGTGCTGGGGAACGTTAAAATTATTATTGTATTAAAAAAGTTTTGGTTTCAAGAACCCAAACCAAATGCTCAAGGAAAAGGTAAGATTTAAATATAGTGTTAAGATTGTGACGGAGCAACGCTTTGCAGGTTTGTAGGTTCTTCAAAGCAGTCACCCTAAGTAGGAAGGTCCGGAGCAATTCAGTTGAACTTCCCGTACGCAGGATCTCAGATCGGGACCAGACAGCGAGAATTGTACGATAACGACGACGTAGCCTATCAGAGTGCCCAGCACGCCCACGTAGCAGCGCAGGTCGAGCGGGAAGAGTCCTCCGAGGGAGAAGGCGACGGGCTCAGCGCTGAGCTGCGCCTCCAGCAGCCGCGCCTGCGCCTCCAGCGCCGCCCGCCCCTCCGCCGCCAGCCGCAGCGCTGCCGCCGGCCCCGCCGCCCCCGACCCCGCCGCCCCCGACCCCGCCGCGCTGCCCGCCGCCCACGCCACTGACGCGCTCAACGCCGCGTTGAACGCCGACGAAGCACCAAAAAGCGCCGTCTCCACCGGAGGGACCTCACTCAAGGCTGCCAACATCACGACGTAGACGCACACCATCATATTCACCATCAGATGGACGTACAAAAGTAACAAGTTTAAGCTGAAAATTTCATTTACTACGACGCACGTTTGCTGTATTGTGAAGTGCAACTGACGTAGTTTGCGGATTTCTAGTTCGACTTTGCTTTCCAGGTACAAAGCACGTGACCGAGATTGAACGATCAATGTATTTCCAAAAACATTTTTCACTGGCAAAACAACACTCTTGGGTGATTTCTTTTCTAGTTGCATTGTAATCTCTGCAATTCGTCTGTTTATTTCAGTAAAGTATTGCTTGATAATTAGAACGATAACGGAGAAAAGATGCCCCATAAAGCCAGTGAAATAGTACGAAATAACCCAAAATAGTTCAGCCAACAATGGAACATGACGAAAAATCACTTGGAATAATATTATTTGTGCTGTCTGAAAAGTAATAATGAACACTTGCACTGTCAGAACACCCGGACGTCTTATGAACAAGGGAAGTAAACGACTCTCGTTTTCCATATTGCGTTCCAAGTCATTCATGAGGCGCAAACACATTTGCCACTTCCTAACGGCGGAGCGACGAACGGACGAGAGAATCGAGTACGCGACAATGGCGTGGCGCATGAGATTTTGCAAAGCAAGCGCCACACGGGTCAATCCCTGGTGAATGTGATCTCTATTACTGAGGCCGTAGTGGAGACAGTATACAAAAAGGAAAAAGTGGAGGCAGAGGATGAGCATGCCGAGAGAAACGGCCACTGGACTGCGCGAGATCTGCCACTTTCCATCTGCAGCCTCGATGGCGTATGGGGCGACGCCTATGAAACGAGCAATGCCAAGCAACGGTGCAAGACCATGGAGGACACGTGGTAATGCGTGGCTTGGCGACATATTTTCTTACTACTCTTGTCTTCGTTGTGCTGTAACTTCACTTTTCTTTGCAACTGTTAACAAAAGGCCACTAATAAACAGTTGATTGAAAACAGTTCATTCAATACTGTTGAGTCATATTTTTCTCACACTACCATCGAAGTTCTTTATCATTATTTCATAGCTGATATGACGTATTAACCGAAATGATATTCGCTCTTCAGCTTCGTATAGTTATAGATATAACTTTTGTAGATATCACTGCAGTAGTCTCATTAATATAATATTTATCTTCGTAATACGGTAGCATATTCAGTAAAACGAATTTTTATGATTGTTATAATATAATGTTTATTTATGTAATTAATAAATCATTGAAACAAATACATCTCATTTCACAAATTTACCTTTTCCTAATATTATTGTTATTTCTTAAGTAAACAATCGTCATGCTCTAAACGCTATAAACTCATTTTGCCAGAAAGTAGGAATGTTTTTACAGCTGTACCAAAATAAAAGATGTCGTTCACTGCCTGCTCACTACAAAAAACGCCGTACTTTCATCGTAAAAAGTCTTTTCGAGAATATTTGATGTAGATGATAATGAAAGTGTTACACTTCATACAATTGGCGTAACTCCCTGAAATAAACCGACACTCAATAAAAATTCAATTGATTATTTTACATTTAATAATATTAATTCATCCTACACATACAACTGAATATAAATTAAGCCATGCATTTTTAAATAGTAATAGAATTATGAAAGTTATGAAGTAATTCATTTAAGTAATTATTACATGAATGCACCTCATTATTGATTTAACAATTTATGAATACTTTCGTTTTCTAATAACGAGAGGAGAATCATCGTTAATGTCTAAATAAGTAGATTACACCAAGAGATTATTTTCATGTTTTTTTCAAGGAGGAATTTAAACATCGTTCATTGTTTACACTCATCAAATTTTACAGTTAACCATGATTGATAAATGATCTTTACGGTTTCAATACAAGTTTCTAGGCGGCTTATGAAGAGACGTATCAATCTCCTACCACATAAATCTCTGCGCACGGCCGCACTAGCCACGCAGCTGCGCCAGGAAGAGCCTGGCCTGGCGCTCGGCAGGCGGTCACCTGTGGCATGCTCTAATCTTTTGTTATTGTTGTTGTTGTTGTTTCAAAATTTACAAAAATGTAATTCTATTGACATGTCCGTGAACGTCGGTAATATTTACAAGAGTGGCAATATTTACAATATTGTTAACATTATTTTGTTTATTTGTACACGTGTTTTAAATAATGTCAAATAAAGGTACTCGAAAACTCAACAGTTTTGTGTGAAAATGATCTCAAAATTCCGCATTTTCACAAACACTCACACCAAATATCATAAAAATGTATCCAACTTTTTCTTCAAACTTTTCCACCGGATAGAGCCAATTGCATTGTTTAATATGACACATACTAAATTTTGGGATATTGTTTCATTTTCTTAAAAAAATACATACATTTATTTTCCTTTAGATATCTCTCACGCCATTAAAATGCGCATTTTACGTAATTTGTAAACATTACTGCGCATTTCCATAAACGGGAAATCGCCATTGTTTTAAAAAAAGCTGAACATTTTTCCCATAAAAATTGCCATTAAGGACGAGATTGCACTGTTCTTCAATATTCTTAAAGTAATATATTGGTTACACCATTAGGACACCGAAAACTGACAAAACTTCAAGAAAATGTCCTTTGGAAGACGACAGATAGTAGCAGGCAAGAGTATGTGGCAAGCTGGAATAGGTAGCTTAGACCAAATAAAATTAAAAAACGGATACGAGAAAATCTGTGCCGTTTTGTAGCACTACTAGTTTGTCTTTCTTTGTAAAATGAGTTTAATGTAATTTGACATGTAGAACAACGAAATTGGCAGTTGTTCATTCATCGAAATAAATCAGTAAATCCACCTTAACGTTTTAGCTTATCCGCACTCAACTTGACTAAATAGGTTTGAAATATACTATGGTTATTACAAAGGTAAACGTCATCTAAAAATTAACTCGTCTTTAATATTTATTAAAGAGATGGAAGAGAAATCAGATAATTAAAGCGATATTTCAATGCTTATAATTTTGAGGACTGATAACGGAAAAACCCCGTTTCTGTTGTGTCTTGACGTGTAATTTCGATGAAACCATATTACCATTAGTAAACGAATTTACTCATCATGCCTGCACGAAGGAGAGATATCGATTAGGACAGGCCCTAGAACTATTTGCTAGCTAGTCAGCGCAAGACCATTTGACCAGTTTTACTGACATTTATTTTTAAATGTTTTTAATTTGTTGTGATTATATGCTATATTTCAATAACGATCGAGAGTGTGAAAGTTTTGTATTAATATCTGAGGACTCTATAAGAAAATTAGTATACTCTTAGCCGCATGAGGGTAAATGATGTTTGTTATGAGGCACTGAGAGGATGAGAATTGAGAAGAGGAAAATAGTTCTGACACTTTTGACGAAAATCAAGTAATGGGTGTCATTACTGGACATTTTCAATTGAATATCAATAATATGATGTAATGAGAAAGAAATAGTCATTTTTTCATAACATTTGATATTTTTGGTGTTGCTAGTTGATCAAGACCAGTACTAAAAACTGAAAATAACTCACTATAAATAAATAACTTCGAACAAACTCAACGTGAGCATACTGGACGTGTGCCTAAACGTTGTGGAGACGTGTAAACAAAGCTGATGTGTTAAAGTTACTTGTGCAAAGCAGTACAGTATTCATCAAATCGGCAAACTTACTGTGAATGTGAAAAATATAATTTGCATTGTAGAACATCAACAACTTCATTCAAGAAGACAAACTAATTCTATTTTTTCGTGATATTTTGAAGGCAAGTTAGTTTTTGCAAAAGCTAAGTTGTGTTACAAAATATGTTATAGTGTTCGGTGAAATTGACCATCCCCAACCATTAAGCAAAACTGAAAATTCTGTTTATTTTATTCCTAAAAACTTTCAATGTCTGCAGTCAGTATCGTAGAAAAACATAATATTGACATTTTGTGATAACCGCCGCAATGGAGAATTTGCCACGCAACCTACGCGGATTGGTGCCTCTCTTGGGGGCGGGACTAGTCCTCGGCTTGGTTCCGTATGCATTAGAACCCCCCCTGCGCCTTGTGCGTAGTCGAATGGCAGCTACGATGTCTGTAGCAGCGTTCTGCTTGCACGTAATAATGTTGGTTATAACTTTCATATATTCCGCCCGAACGCCAATGTTCATGGGTCGAAGCCCTTTCAACTTCGTCATGTCCTTGGTCACTCTCGTCATGTTGTCCGCCCTTTCGATTTTTGCCATTGCAATGTCAGGAACACGCTCCAGAATGCTGAAGTGTGAACGTCTCCTTCACCTTCTGGTCTCAATAGAGGCAGATTTGGATTACAAACGACCACTTCCTCTTATCATCCGACGATCATGGATAATCGCTACTCAAGTTTTCTTTGTCACAATGTTCACGTTATTCACTTGTGTTTGGAAAAGCTTGAACCCAGACCTTCCACTTACGCCTCTTGTGTATTGGGAAGTCCTATACTGCTTAGTGTATTTTTGTGGACATGCATTTTGTGTATTCACCGTCCTTGCGAAACATTACTTTTCTGCCATAGACGAAATGGCTTGGGAGTTGGTGAAATACCTTCGCGAAGAAACCCAAATCGTAGTGCAAAGGGAGTTGAAGTGTTCGACCCAAGAGGCAGCGAGGTCTGCAAGGAATGTAATCCTCGGCGCGGGTTGCAGCTGTGCCATCGCAGAGCGCGTCGTGCTCCTCCGAGAGGCGCACTTCCGCGTGCAGAGCGCGTGCGCCCTCGTCAACGAGGTGTTCGGCGCGCTGCTGCTGCTGTTCGTCTGCCACTTGCTGGTGGCGCTCACCCAGGCGCTGCACGTGCTGGTGGAGGCGCTGTGCTCGTGGGAGGCGGGGGCGGGGGCGGTGCCCACGGGCATGATGGCGGCCTCGCTGAGCATGAACGGCGCGGCGGGCGCGCTGGTGGCGTGGGCGGCGGGCGCGGCGGCGGCGGCGGGGGCGGCGCCCGGGGGCGGGGCCGGCGCGGGGGCGGCGCTGCTGCTGGCGGCGCGCAGACGCCCGCCCGCCGAGCGCCAGGCCAGGCTCTTCCTGGCGCAGCTGCGCGCGCGGCCCGTGCGCTTCTGCGCGGGCGGCTTGTGGGCGCTGGACCTGCGCTTCTTCGTGGGGCTGCTCGCCTCCATCCTCGGCTACCTGGTGGTCGTGGTGCAGTTCTCCCAGCAGGCGGAGCCCTCCGAGCACCACATCTGCGCGCGAGCCGCTGGGCTCAACTGTTCAGGGGCGGCGGTCTTGCCGTTACGTGGTAGGAGATTGATACGTCTCTTCATAAGACGGATAGAAACTAAGCATATTGTTGCCGAAAAGGGCGTCTTTCTATAACAGTTGACTGGAAATTTTCATATGTTTAATTTTTAAATGGAGAATTTTTAAATTTCTTCAGAATCGGAACATAAGCAAACGAAAATAATATTTTAATTTAACCTATTTACCAAAGATTCTTCTCTTTCAAAAAAAACAAACAACAGTTTAGAGCCATAAATTATCTGTAATTCATCTATATTATTTGTATAAAATGAAGGATATCATGCGCCATCTTCGTTGGTCTGCTAGTCACCACCACTCGGCTACCTGGTGGTGGAGGTGCAGTTTTCCGAGCATGTGGTACCCTTGGGGATGCAGATCTGTGCGCGAGAGATCCAACTCAGTTACTCTGAGGCCACAGTGTAATCGTTTCAGTGACTTTTATTGTGGTAGACCTTTGATACGTCAGTTCATAAGACGACTAGTAATTCATTATATTGTAACCGTAATTGACGTTTTTTAATAAAAGTTTACAGGAAAATTTTATGCGTATAATTTTTAAATGATATTTTAAAATTTCTTTTTACGATCAAAAAAAAAAACAGACGAAAATAATTTATTAATTGAACCTAGTTATTCCTATATAAACAAAGATTCTTCTCTAATTGTCAAAAAACTGTTTGTTCAGCCCCACACGCAAAAGCAGAAAAGGGAGGTATAAAATAATACACTTCCTACGCCCTAGGCGGCAACACCGAAGCGCGGCATGGAAATTTCCACAAGCCGAGCGGCATCACCGCGCCGCACGCGGCGCGATATTCCACGCCTGAACCTTCTAAAGCCTTCCAGAACAATTCAAAATTCCAGCAGTTGCCAATTGGTCTGTTTAAATTCACCCCACTTCGCTATACTGCAACCGCTGGAAAAGCAGTCGCTAATTGGCCTGTTCAAATCAGTTCAAATCCCCTCGTCGCGTACCCGCAACCGAAAAGAAGTCAGTCGCTGAGAGGCAGCCTCGCGAGAAACATGTCTCGGGCTCCGTGTTAATATATCACGTAAAAATCTCATACAGAAAGTAACATTCTGTACTCATGTTGTGGCAGAGTGAAAGGCCACATTATTTCAATTTGTTATAGTTCAGCATTGTGTATAAATTGAACTAATCAATGTGTTTCACACGAAGTTGCAAGGCGAGTACATGTGCTCGCACTTTGTGATTCATGATGGAAGGTTGCTGTATTCTCACATTGAGAACAGTACTAAACGTGTGTTTTAATTGTAAAGAACAATTGTGACAATTCAAAAGTTATTAAACATCATTCTGCAAGGTGAGAATTGTGTTTCCATCATAACCCACATCACTGCAAGATTCCCTACGAGCGTCGGAAGGGACTGAGTGGATTGCCTGCTAACATCCAACACCTAATTATACAGTCCACTAAAAGCAAAGGCAGTCGCCCCGTCCACTGTTTAGAGCCATAAATTATCTGTAATCCATCTATAATATTTTCGTAAAAGAAAGTACATCATGCGCTTCTTCGTGGGGCTGCTAGTCACCTCCCCTGGCTACCGAGTGGACGTGGTGCAGTATCATAGCATGCGGACCCCTTGGGACTGCAAATCTGCGTGCGTACTGCCGGACTCACATGTTCTGGGATGGCTGTGTTTAAGTGACATTTATGGTATAAGATTAATACGTTTTTTTAATAACAAGGCTAGAAACTCACGTTGAAGCTGTAAAGAGCATTGATCAATCGTGGATAACTAGAAAATTAGGTGAGTATAAACAATGAACGATTTCTAAATTCCTCTTCATAACAAAAATAAAAATAATATCTTGGTGCAACCTTCTTGTTTTTACATTAACAAACATTCTTCTTTCATTTGTGGAAAACGTTTGTATTCATAAATTGTCTCATCAATCATGTGGTGAATTCATATATTTACTTAAATTAAGTACTTCATAATACTTTCAAAATTCAATTACTACTTAAAAATTCATGGCATAGCTTATATTCATTTGAATGTAGGATGACTAATATTATTAAATGTAAAATAATCGATTGAAATTGTATTAATAAGGTGCCGTTTTATTTTAGAAAGTTCTGCCAAAAGTATGAGAAAGTGTGGCATTTTCATTATTATCTACATCGGATATTCTTGAAAAGACTTTTTACTATGAAAGAACAGCGTTTTTGAAGTGGGCAGGCAGTCAATGACTTATTTTCTTTTTGGTTCAGCTGTGAAATCATTCCTAGTTTCTGGCAAAATGTGGTTATAGCATGTACAGTATGACGATTCTTTACTTAAGAAATATGGTTAATATGAGAAAAAGTTAAATATGTGAAATGGATGGAAATATTTACAGAATTATTTCTTAATTAATCACTTAAATAAACATTATATCATTAGCAAACACAGCAATAAGTTTTTCTGAATATGCTACCGTATTACGAACGAAATGTTATATTGATGGGACTACTGCAATGATATCTTCATAATTTATACCAATTGGAGGCCGAACAGTGAATATAATTTCGGTTAATTATTCAAATCTGCTATTAAATAATGATAAAGAAATTCGATAGTGGTGTGAGCAAAATCATCCAACGGTATTGCATGAAGTGTTTTCAATCACTTGTTTATTAGTGACTTTTGTGAACAGTTGCAAAGAAAAGTGAAGGTACAGCACAACGAAGAGGAGCGTAGTAAGAAAATATGTCGCCAAGCAACGCATTACCACGTGTCCTCCCTGGTCTTGCACCGTTGCTTGGCATTGCTCGTTTCATAGGCGTCGCCCCATACGCCATCGAGGCTGCAGACGGAAAGTGGCACGTCTCGCGCAGTCCAGTGGCCGTTTCTCTCGGCCTGCTCATCCTCTGCCTCCACTTTTCCTTTTTTGTATACTGTTCCCACTACGGCTACTCTAATAGAGATGAGATTCAACATGGATTATCAAGCCATGCACTTGTTTTGCAAAATCTCATGCGCCACGCCATTGTCGCGTATCCGATACTCTCTTCTGTTCGTCGCTGCACCGCAATGAAATGGCAATTGTTTTTGCACCTCATGAATGATTTGGAACGTAACATGGAATACGAGAGTCGTTTACTTCCCGTGTTCACAAGACGTCCGGGTGTTCGGGCAATACAAGCTCTTATCATTAGTTTTGTGGCAGTACAACTCATATTTTTCCAAATATTTTTTCGAAATGTTCCATTGTTGGCTGAATTATTTTGGGCTATTTCGTACTATTTCACTTGCTTTATCGGGCATTTTTTCTCTGTAATCGTTCTAATCATTAAGCAATACTTTACTGAAATAAACAGACGTATTTTAGAGATTGCAAAACAACTGCAGGAAAATAATGGTTTTGATAATAAACCACGCGCAAGTAAAACTTTTCCTGCGAAAAAGGTTTTCGGAAGTACAACTATCGTTCAATCTCAGTCACACGCTTTGTACCTGGAAAGGAAAGTGCAACTAGAAATACACAGACTACGTCAGATGCACTTCACATTACAGCGAGCGTGCGTTGTAATAAATGAAATTTTCAGTCTAAAATTGTTACTTTTCTACATGCATCTGATGGTGAATTTGATGGTGTGCTTCTACGTCGCAATGTTGGCAGTCATGAGCGTGGTTCCTGCGGCGCAGACGGCGCTGTTTGGTGCCGCGTCCGTCTTTAATGCGGCGCTGAGCGCGTCGGTGGCGTGGGCGGCGGGCAGCGCGGCGGGGGCGGGGGCGGCGGCGGCGGGGGCGGCGGGGCCGGCGGCGGCGCTGCGGCTGGCGGCGGAGGGGCGGGCGGCGCTGGAGGCGCAGGCGAGGCTGCTGGAGGCGCAGCTCAGCGCTGAGCCCGTCGCCTTCTCTCTCGGAGGCCTCTTCCCGCTCGACCTGCGCTGCTACGTGGGTGTGCTCGCCACTGTCGGGAGCTACCTGGTCGTCATCGTGCAGCTCTCCCAGTCCAACGCCGCCGATGTTGGAGATGGCTTGCAGCCCGTGGTTCTTAACTGCTCCGTGAAATAGGACGAACAGTAAAGGCTGCGTCAACATAGATCATTCCTTCTTGTCCTATCGCTGCAATTAGGAAGACATGAAATATAGGAAAAAGGTTTCGACGTTTAATATCTGCCAAAATTTATTTCAACACTTTGGATAGCAATTGATATAAATTATTCTGTTCAAATTTTCTCTAAACGCCACCTGTGATACCGATGTACAGAAGGATTGTGTTTATATATTTATCCATAAAATAAACATCTGCACATGCACTGAATGGATATTGTATTGTCTATTTAATTGTCTATTCTAACGCATACATTTTACCAGTAGGTGATGGAACTCAAAATAAATAATGTAATTAAGCACAGTTAATTTAGAATCTGTATGTATGTAGACAGATTAAGCAGACTGACACCAAAGGGAAGGAAAGTAGTTATAAATCACATGACAATTTGAAATGTTGAAGATAATTTTCGAGAATGAATTATTTTACAAATGTGATAAAATCAAAATAGTTTGCCCGTGAAAATAGAGATTTGAATATGTTAGAGGTTAGACAAGGAATACTTGAACTAATTGAATATTTCAGTAATGGGGTGAATTCACAAAATATAGTGACGTATAGTTAAGTGTTGTTCAAGGTAAGGAAATGATCAAGTGTCACAAGTTTTCACGGAAACAGCGTTGAGGACACAAATGGCATGAAACGAAATGAAATGACTCACACATCGTAATTCGTCACATACAATATTGTTAGTCTACTAAATGTGTTTAATGCAATTTGTACCTTGTACAGAAGCTCATATCTCTGTAACATCATTAAATTGTCTCAAATGCAATGTTTGATTCTTTAACTCAGTCGGTTAGAAGATTGGAAGGAAAAACATAAGATCCCGGCCTTCCGTTCAGTTGGGAACAAATATTGAACTTAGTGGCACCACTAATTAAATCTGAATTGACAATTTTATTATGAATTCGTTACAATTAAAAAGAAAAATTTTATGCTTTTATAGCATCTCTAGTTTACATTTTTTATCCGGTTAATTAAATAATTGTGATCAAACACAGTGGTGACAAGTAGTAACAAGGCTTACAACGTAGAGCTACCGCGACGAGGGAACTAAATTTGATCTTAATGCGAAGTGAAAATATTGACAAGATTTATCAGTGCATAAATATACAATGAAATTTTATTTGAAATTAGACCTCATACAAGTATACAATACGTTTAACGATGATGAAAATTACTTTCTCCGACGCTATAAACGTATTATTTAATATTATCATAATTGGGGAAATAAGAAGGTTAATAAGAAAAGTCAGGAATAAATAAAAAATAATTGTTTATTATGAAAAATTGCATTCGAATACATTATCTTTAAGCACAGAAGTTCATAAATATTGAATAACTACTGATTAATGTACTTATGAAAATAAATATAATCAAATTCGATGTTGGGCGAGCATAAAATTATATCATTACGAATCGACATGTTTCAGAACACGACATCAATCATGTAAAGTACAAGCATACGTATAACTTATTAAAACCTGGGCAATTCCTTTTAGCAGAGCTGGACTCATTGTCTTTTGTTAATGTCAGCTACGAAGTCCATTTTCATTTCATACTGGCAGTGTAATTAATTATCCTTTATTGTGTTACTTTCGCATTGTAATTAATACTACAATGTCATACCAATAGACTAAGATGATTCCTTAATATCGTAGAAAACTTCTATTGCATATTCGTGGAATGTATCGAGTACAAATATTATGAACAATTAACGATCTTTCTAATCCGAGAAGATACTCTTACGAAAATACTTATTAATGTTACAGAAGAATTACAGTGTAACGTGTGACATTAATGAAATAAGCACAAACATTTCGAAAGAACAATAAAAAGCATGAAATATATTATGAAAATGATTTATGTTTCCTCGGGTTTATATATGTTCTTTCACCTTCCTAAAATAAAATTAAAAATGTCCTACTTGTTGAAATGGAAAACAAACAGTGAAAGATAAGTATGGTTTGTGTAAATGAAATTATTATTCATACCTACATGTGCATTATCCGGTGAGAAAAGAAAAAAAGTGAAACTAGCCTAAAAGTGATAATAATTATTTAGGAAGAGTTAAAAAATGTAGGCAAATATCCATTGAAATCACGAGGTAAATGATACCAGGATTTAGGATTAAAATTATGCGCGTCCACTTAATTCACTGGATTCTTGCAAAGAATTCTACGGTTTCTTAGCGCTGCGCGTTTCATGAGAGTAGCACCGTAGACCATTCATTCATCAGTGCATTTTTCTCATAAACAAGTGGCTGTAGCTCTCAGAAGGATCAGCATGTTAATTTTCTGTTTTTCCGTATTTCTTTTCGGTATAGTTCCTACAAAATACAGTTTTAATTCAATTTCTTACGGTGATTCGTCAGTGTCAGTTGTTATTTCATCAACGCATCCTGCACTAGACAATCTCCTTATGGCATACGCCATTTTGCCTTCCGTTTGCTGTAGCACTTCAATGAAGTGGCAAACGCGTTTTTTGCACTATGGCAGAGTTGGACAGCAATATTGGAAACGGGAAGTATCGTCTTTCCAACCCCACACAATACTCCTCGGTTATTATTATTATTATTATTATTATTATTATTATTATTATTATTATTATTATTATTATTATTATTGAACTATTTATTAGTGTCCCTCTGACAGAGATTCTTTTATTTCAAACACATTTGACCGGGAGCGGTAGCTCAGTGCATAAACTGATGTCACTGCAGCGCCTCTGACCGGGGGTCCTAGGTTCGATGCTGACGGATTTTTGACACTAGCTTTTCAGCTAGGTTGAATTCAGTCGCTGTCTAGAGGAGAATTCTAGCAGTCGGCTGCTCTGATCGGCGAACAAGAAGCCTTTTTTTTCATTGTGGCAATGGAGTTAAATTGCATATGTTAAGTTGAAAGCCATCCATGTAATTTAACTAGTATACTCGACGGCGCTCGCACAATATCTTCTTGCCACTTAGTGGAGCTGACCGCATCTTGATTTGCACTGCATTAACAGACTTTGAAAAAATAAAAAAAACAGAAAAATTGATAGTTACGAAACAAAATTTCAAAGTAATAAATGTCTGTTTTAGATTTTGTTCTCAATATATAACATAATTTAATACTATGATACTTTGAAGTTACATAACCTCTCTATCAATTTTACTTTAAATAAAATACAAATTATTTTATTTCTGTCAAGAGACACGGAAAGCATCGCTTACATACCTTCTTACAATATTCCTATACATTTGAAAAAGCAAAAAAGCAAATAAAAATTCTACTTCTATGGCGAAAGAAGAGAGCTAGATACGCCCTTTCTTTGCTTTGAACTGTGCACTCTATTCGCGTTTTCAAAGAAGCACGCGCACATGCGGGACGATACCTCCGTCTCCTGTGAGAAGTCGCGCGCTATTGCACAACCTCTTTCTTTTCAAAGAAGAAGCATACCTGCAATACATTCGCAACATACATCGTAGTATATTGAATCTATTGCATGCTTAAATTTAAAAGAAAAATTGTCTTTGCGTGAACCTAACCTATTGGTTCACACCCTGACGCATGTGCCGTACTTTTATTTGTGATTCTCGGCACTTTGTTTAATTTCTATAAAGTCTATATTTATTTATTTTCAGATTTGTGAATGCTTCTCGGTAGCCTTGCTCTAATTTACCAGTGCAACGGAATTACATCTGCCTTGTATATTTCACGCATTCGACTACTCTTATCATAGGTAATTTCACGAGTACTTTGGAAAATGTAGATACTGTTATCTGAGAATTTCCAAAGCACGAACGAAATTAAAAAGGACTATTTCTCGAATGATATTAGAATTTAAGTAGCTGGTTCATTAATACTCGTAGTGAAAGAAGATCTGGTTTGTTTCTGTATTTTCACAGATTTCACTTAATACGCGCATCAACTACCATTCTCTGTTTACTTACGCAAGGCAGATTGCAATGTTAAAATCAAGGAGGTTACATTATACTTACATATACATTAGCCTGCGTAGAGCCTGCTTGTCTATACTTTACAACTAAGGATTAATACAGTATAAAATATGAATAAATAGAAAATGCACGAAACGAAAACACGAAATATATGGGTTGATGTGATTTCATTATTAAATTACATCACTTATTAAACACAACTATCAAAATTGAAAAAAACTTAACAAATGAACGTAATGAAAACATGAAATATTTGGGTTTATTTTCAAGATTTCTTCAAAATGTTCTTGAATTGGTATATATATTCGTAATATTCAACTTCGGTCCTTATAAAAACTATCAAACTGTCTCCGAACATATTTTCTACTTTTATCGATGTTCTCTGGAGTAGCTTGCCGAATAATATTGTCTATTTCTATCTCTGACTCATCACCAAACGTTTTCACCCTTTCATTTAGTTAACAACGGTTTGAATGAAACAATGGAAAAGCGCACTTTACTGCACATCGACACAGGGATCAAAAGTGTCACTGTGCAGTAAACTAAGACAGGAAAATTTCAGTTAATAATTTGGCACTAAGGAGGAGGTAATAGTTAAAATCTATAAAGAAAACTGATAATCTTTTTGTGAATGACTGCTCTTATTTGTTAATACCGCATGCATTCTGAAAAACTATTAGTATTAATTTTACGAGTGCTATGGTCACCACAATACGTACTTCTGATGCTAACTAAGCAATGGGGCTTCGTAAATTAAAAAAACTTTTCGTAAAGAATACTGTAATATGAGTTGCACACGCCCTGCAACTTATGCATTGTATATGATTAATACTGGTGTACTGAATATTTTGCAAGTTACACTATTTGAATGAATCATTCGCAATTGGCACCATTTACACTGTAACGACACACGTATAAACGGAATACAGGTTTTTAATAACCGCCAGGTCATTTTTATGTTCTCGCGGTTACGAGAGGTACTTCATAAGAAGAGAAAGTTATGTAATTGTGCGGCGGAAAACGAGAAATTTTCGGCAGAAAAACTCTTATTGTCCGGTCCTGTTAACGACAAATTGGATAAATATAGTTGCTAAATCTGGAAAAAATGTCCTCTAACATATGGTATAGCCAAAATCCATGTTCATTAAGTCCTTGCTACCGACAAATCGATTGACAGTAAAACGTGTTTCTGTCTGACTGTAGTCAACGCTAGTATCTTCACCTTTCAGCCGATTTTCTCCAAAATTGATATTCCCCAATCCATCTGAACATACTCGAGGCTTTGGGAGTTTCAAAAGTATCTTTTTTTGATTTTTGAGGATAATTTAGATTAATCCTCAAAAACATTTTCAATATGTTCTAAAAATTATTTAATTTTTTTAAAAATAATTTTGTCCTCGGATGGCGTAAAGAAAGTTGAAAATAATGGAACAGATCCCATATTCGTTGAAATAGCAAAGTTTTTGAAATTTGAAAAAGTGCAATTTTTTGGGCGTCTTCCTACGACTTTCATATTGAAGATATTTTTTCCTTAATTAAATATATCACTTAAAGATAGATCTTTAAAATTGTTTATGTTAAATTTTTGATGAGAAGTTTCCGAAATGAGATGTTTCCGGAAATGAGAAGTTTCCGATTAATTTTGCGCGAAACGAACGCAAGTTAAAAAACTTAACTTTTTTTTTTCAAAAGCCGCTCCAAATCTTTTCTTTATATTTTCTCCTCATATACAATAATGGACGGTAAAATATGGTGCTGGTATACATATAATATTCTCAGTACTACTTTAGGAGTAGCACGTAAGCTCATCAATAAAACAATGAGGTATAGGAGGACAGAGTTTGTTTAGGATTTTCTACCCTTAGAAATCAAAGAACGATATTTAAAAATCTGTCAAAGGAAATAGTATTAATATACTACTGAATTAGTGTTTATATATCAATCGAAGTTAAATGCATTCTTGAGCATAATTAGTGCTGATGCACTGTATATTCTATTTGACATGAGTGGTCAAAAACTTATGTTTACAACTTATTTATTTGACATGAGTGGTCAAAAACTTATGTTTACACATAAGTTGTTATTGCTCAGGTGTTTGGAAATCCAAGAAATTGATATGATCACAATTGGATCTTGTATGTACCATAGGGTGTCTAGTCTATCATAGTCTAGTGTAAAAGAAAAGGCAAACAACTCCTAATTGCATATCCAATTAATAAAAAGCTGTTAATTTCCAGTTAAAAGTTTGAACGTACATAATACATTATGGGTGTCGGATCTATAGCTCTTTCTGTTTGCCTGGAAGTTTTATTCACGAACAATCTCAACTCCGGGTTTCAATTTGGTATGAACAAGTATGGGGTGCCTTTGTCAGAGAATGTTTCAAACGTGATACATCAGATGTTTCTAAACAAGTGAGAGAAGCGATTGTTGCATTAACCGTTTTGGAACAAGTCAATTTCGTCTTAAAAAGTGATTATATATAAGAAACTCGCACCCAGACCTAATAGAAAATACGCAGGCGATAGCTAATGCATCTGTCAACTGAGAAGATCTAGGATCACCAGAAAACGCATTTGCTAATATGGCATAGTAATGACTTCGCCGTGCATTAACTCTAGCACTAATCACGTTTCAAGCACCATATGATCTGTCGTATCTACATCACAGATTGTATGCATAATATTCACAGAATGTTGAACCTAAACCTAGGGCTGATGGTGAATTCAGAAAGAAGTGTATATGGAGTGAAAGTAGGCAAACAGCAATTACTTCACACAAGAAACATCTGATTATAATGTATCACATCTGATCTGATTTTAATATATACCACAAAACAATCTCTAGCACTTGCTTGTCGACGTCATTGTACTACACACTAATATTTATTCTACACCCTAGTAGGTAGTAATAGAGCAATTCCTCGCCGAAGCTAGAAAGCATATCTGCTGCTTGTCTTCCGTGGTAAACTGCACCATGAGGACCAAGTAGCCGAGAATGGTTCCAAAGAGGCCCACGAGGAAGCGCAGGTCGAGCGGGAACAGCCCCCCGGCGCTGAAGCGCACGCCCTTGGCGCGCAACTGCCACAGGAGCAGCGTGGCCTCCCACTCGGCCCTTCGCCGGCCCTTCACGGCCAGCAGCAGCGCGCACCCCGCGCCGTGGCCCGCGCCCGCCGCCTTGGCCGCGCTCGCCGCCGACCCAGCCGCCCACGCGCCCGCCACCGCCATCACCACGTTCGACACACCAGACGCCGCCATCACCAAGGTTTCAGCCAGCTCCATCTTTTGCCGCGTTGTCTGCACCATCATGTACAACATCGAAGTCGTGGACACTACCAAATACGCGTACAAAAAAAATAGAAGCATCTTGAAAATGTCTTCTATTAGGGCACAAATCTCCTGCATTTTTAAATTCAGTTTCCTTATCTCAAAGATTTTCGTTTCCATGTCAAATTCGTCTGTGGCACAGCTTGAGCTAAGACAGTGTTTGAAAATACGATTATTCAATTGTGAACAATTGGCCTCATTATAGTTTTTACTCTTCGAAATTTCAGTCTCGTACACGTCATTCAGCTGTACAGTCCTCGAAAGATTCAAGATGTCTTTATTTATTGTCATAAAATAATGGCTTACTGAGCGAACAATGATGTAAAAGACGTGGTTCCAGAAGCCCATTATATAATACAACCAACACCAATGAAAAGCAACTATTGCAAAAAAATTAGGTTTCGATACTTCCAGAATTATACATTCACTAATGCAGAAACATACAAAGACGAATTGCACCGCAATTACTCCATGACGCCTGATTGTGAAAGGTGTGCATGCGTCTTCATTTAACGAACTCCCCACAAACGCCAATAGTCGCAACAGTTTCTGCCATTTCTTACGGGTGGAATCGAGAGCCGCATGCAAAATTGCCCACAACGGAATGACGATGCCTAAGAACTGCGAAGTAATGGGCAACGTGTAAGCGAGAATATCATTACCAAAATAATGTCTCTGATCCTCTGTGTCTGTCGTTGTGTTCACAATCAATGCGAGAACGAACAACGTCGGATGGATGCAGAAAGCAATGACGGACATGGCAAGGGCTAGGCGACTGCGCTCAAAGTAAAGAGGGGGTTTCCGTATGAAGGGGGCCATGCCCAAAGCACTCGCAACACGCAGCATCGTCAGCAACCCTCGCATACTCTGCGGAACTAAATCTGAAGCCATTTTTTCCCCAACTTAGGATATTACTACTGAGCCACGTTTAATAATTTTAAATTGTATTTTTTGACCTGTTGTATTTTTGCATTAAAAATGCGTTTTTTTTATTTCTTCCAGTAGTTCAACACTCACACACACACAACACCACACAACAATAAACGGAGTTCATGCAGTCGTACATCTTATTATGTAATGGTCGTGTACGGCGTAGCCACGAAAAAACATTTTGATTAATTAGTTTCACAAAGACCATATTAGAATGAAATATTCATCGATTCTCTTAAATTTCATTTCTAGATTGTCATTTAATAAATGGATTGAATTATAACGAAGATGTGTCTTTATTTTTCTTAAAGCCAATTTGTTTGAAACTCAAGTCATTCATTATGATTTATTATTGGAAGTAATCATTGTTGGTACTGCGATAAATAGATTTCGAGACGAATGTTAACCCTCCTAATACCATGGGGTCTCTGGAGACCCCACAACATGTTTATCTAATAATTTTTCCAATTTCCATTACTTTAAAAAATCTGAAAAAAATTGACTTTTCCTGATTTATTTCCTACTTTCTCATTAGGTATGCAAATGTTTTACATTGTTGCTATGTTCTTTATTATTTATACTTGCAACACTGAGTACCAACGGGGTCTTATATGACCCCAGCATCTAATTCTTGTAAAGGCGATGGAAAATGTCCTTTTTTCTGTAGTAAATGTTGGCAATACTTTTATAAAACCCGTATGTTGGTATGAATTGAAATTGTCTGTGGTTTTGGTTATGATAATCGTGTAACATTGTTTTCATATTACAATTTCTGATATGGAGCAACTTTCTGATGATGAGATTCGTCGCATTTTACTTGAAGAAGCTGGTTCTTCAGAAGATACCTTCTTCAGATGGACACATATGGATTCGACTGAATTTAAGTGCTTTGTAGGCGTCTTGATATTAGCTGGTGCATACAAAGCCCACAATGAAGCAATAACGCACCTGTGGAACAAGGAAGACGGTAGGCTTATATTCAATGAAGCAATGGCTAGAAATCGCTTCACACAAATTTCAAGGTGCATTCGATTTGATGATGCAGAACACAGACGTCGTAATCGAGTCCCAGATAAGTTGGCTCCTATTAGAAATATATTTGAAATGTGGACAAACACGCTTCAAGATGCATACGTACCACACAGCAACATCACAGTTGATGAACAACTTGTGACCTTTCGTGGCAGATGCCCTTTTCGGCAATATTTGCCGTCAAAACCGGGAAAATATGGCTTGAAGTTATGGGCTGCATGTGACAGTATCACTAGTTATGCTCTGAACGTTCAAGTTTATACAGGTCGTCAGGCAAACCAACCTCGTGAAGTAAATCAAGGAAGGAGGGTTGTTTTAGATATGGTCAAAGATTTTGAAAAAAGTGGCCGGAACATAACAACTGACAACTTCTTCACTAGCCTAAACCTAGCAAGAGACCTTCAAAAAATAGACCTTACACTGCTAGGAACTATAAGAAAAAATAGAGTGGAATTGCCAGAGGTTTTCACTAATGCACGGGGCCGAAAAAAATTTCATCTTTGTTCGGATTCCAAGAACAAGCTTCGATTGTGTCTTATTGCCCCAGTAAAGGAAAGGTTGTGACACTTCTTAGTACCATGCATTCTACGAAAGAAGTAACCAACAATCAGGAATCAAAACCATTAATAATAATTGATTACAATAAAACCAAGTCAGGAGTAGACACAATGGACAAATTAGTGAGAACATACACAACTAAAAGAATGAGCAGAAGATGGCCAATGATTCTCTTCTATAATGTTATTGACATTAGTGCATTGAATGCGTTCATTATTTGGTTGCACCTTACTCCAAACTGGAGAGAAAAGACCAATTACAAGAGAAGAGAATTCTTAATAGAATTGGGAAAACAGCTAATTGGTCGTGACTCAAAAAAATTGTGCATACCAGTCGGACCACCAACAACAAAAACAGTACAAAACAAAAAGCGTGGTCGCTGCCCATTTTGTGAAAGATCATTAGATCGAAAATATGCAGACAAGTGTATCAAATGTGAAGTATCAGTTTGCAAAAATCATTCTTCGATCGTATGCCAAAAGTGCAATAAATAATTAGAATCACTATGTCTGATTATTACTGTAAAATTCAGAAACAATATGTCTTTTCAATGTACCTATTATTGTATTAATTTTTTAAATAAATTGTTTATGCAAATTTTATGTTTTCAATTACTGTTTGACAGAGTATAAATGTTACAGAATCACAGAAAATGTCAAAAAGTGTAAACATGTACAACTATTTTGTATTTCGTTATCGAAAAGGACTGGGGTCTCTAGTGACCCCAGTGGTACTCAGTGTAACCAAAAATCTGCGGTATTAGGAGGGTTAAATATTTATAGTACTTCATTGCAAAACACAAATTAAATGCCCTAGAAATTAATTTAAAACAACATACATCTAATCTCCAAACTGGAGGTTTCTGATCACTCCAAACCATAGCAAGGTTGTTCAGAAAGATGTATAATTTCAAAATTAATTGAAAATAAAATATATTCTCTTCTTTATATAACCCGGAGAAAACTAAAACAATCGAGAAACTCTTAATTTGCTTTCAAATGAAAATACACATAAATAATTTAACATAAATCTAGCTATTATGAAGCAACAGTCTTATTCATACACTATTAAAAATGAAAGAATAAACTCAAGATTTCAAAAAAAAAAAAATTAATACCCTGACGCATAGCCTTTATCTTCGAGAACTGATTTGCATCGTCTTCGCATTCAATGAATCTCATTTCCGTTTTCCCCCATTCTTCTGCCACAACACGTTTAATTATTCTTAATTGACGTTTAACTGACATAAGGTTTTCTTGATTGCACACTTTTCTTCCAATCAACTCTCACATGTTCGATCGGGTTCGATCAGGAGATTCATGGGGAGTTCGCTGTTCATTGAAATCTCTAATTTGTTGAAAATTGCAAAAGTTCAAAAGATTTTTCGCAGTCTTCCTATAACTACAACATTGAAGATTATATTTTTTTACTTTCTCGCTACTGCGTACGCAGTGTCGAGAAAGTATTGTAATGCTGCGAAAAAAAACGGCGAATTTTCCACGAAAAGAAAACCGCGAATTTTCCACAAAATAACTCGGATGGCCGGACCCTGGTAACGAAATGTGAACAAATATTGTCCCTATGTATAGCAAATTACTTCCCAACACACTGAATAGTCAGAATCAATGATTTGTGGGTCCTTGATACCGAATAATTGATTACTGCAAAATGTCCGACCGTCCAACCGTCCGTCAACAGTGCTGGCGTCTAAACCTAAATAGGATTTTCAGCAATATTGAAATTCCCCCATTAATCTAGCTGATGTCACTGCCTCTTGGATTTGAAACCGATATTTTAATTTTGGGAGGTTCTTTACATGAAACCCCTCGGACATTTTCAAAATTAAAAAAGCCGAATATGTTTCTCTGATATTTTCGTTGGATTGTATGAAAAACTTTTAAGTGAATGATGTAAATCTCATTTTCGTTGAAATCTCTGATTTTGCAAAAATTGCAAAATTGGAAAAATAATTGTGAAAAGTTCCATTTTTTCGGCGTCTACAACCAAAATATTAAAGATAGAATGTTTGTCCTGAATGAAATATTTTCTTGAAATATAGGCTAGATCTTGTATAGTTTTTCGAAAATTTTAGTACTTTTCCCATACTTTTGCGTGAAATTGAGGCATTTTAAAATTTTATTTAATTTTTTTCTACAAAACGGTACCAAATTTTGTATTAAAGTTTAACCTCGGAGAGCATAAAGGTCGCTTAATAAAATAGGCCGGTCTGATTTTCGTTGAAATACCTGATTTCACGAAAATTACAAAAGATCAAATCAGATTAGCTCAATTACGTTTTCTCTTAAAATACGATTTAAATGGTGTGGTTAGAAAGAAAAACTGAAAAAATTAATACCATAATTTTGTACGAACATTTTTTACGTTAACTTCATTTTACCACCGTACGCTGTATTGCTGCCATACAATGCAGCCATGGATATTTGAGAAGTTCATTGTTGAACAGACACTTTGTGAAGCATAAGAAAAGGACTGCTTTGCTTGCTTAACGCGAATATTACAATGCCCTGTACATGCAATAAAATTATTTTTTTCAAATTCAGTGAAGTCGGGAATATATACAGGTATGCTTAAAATAATGATATCGTATATTCGAATGCATTCATAATGCGATTAATTGGATGGTCATAAGTTCTAGTTATCTCTGAAATTATTTTTGGTTTTCTGTCTGAGTATGTGCTGCTTCTACACCACTAGCTCTTTAAGTTATTTCAGTAGGTAAATTTATAATCTGAATCTGAAATTTATGTACCTGACAAATATCTGACCCTGAAATAAAGCAGAAATTGCAAATGAAGACTTTTTAAAGGCCCGGAATAAATATATCGTCAGGAAATGTGCCAATGGCGTAGTGAGTGAACAATCTGGACACGCGCATCACGTGGGTCCGCGGGGAAAACCAAACACGGGCGGCCTCGTGTCGCTCCGGCGTGTTGCGCTGAACTGGCGACCTTGTAGGTACATGGCCCACCGTGTAAGCCCAACGCATTCAACACGGCAACCTAGCCTACCTCTGCGAATTGCATGCTCAACAAGCAATGCTGATGTCGGCACAGAATTTTTCATTACTGAAGACATAGTCAACAACACTTATAATAGGTTTTTCTATACTTAAAATAATGTTCTTGGTAGGTTCCTCTGGGGAAAATAGATTGATCATACCTCCCGTACATATTCTACTACAAATAATTTTGAAAATACGTAACAGACCAGTCTCTCATTGTTCTTGTTTTTATCTCTCTACACAACATCAAGTTACATTTGCAAAATTTAGGGAAGAATGTAACGTATATTGAATTTTCCCAAATGCACTCATATACAATTACTCACCGGTTTTAATTTTATAATGGAATTACATTTTCATTAAAATTAAAGAAATAACAAAAAATATTCAGTGTGAGAAAGGGTAAACAAAATAATAGAAAAATTAAAAGAGAAAGTGACATGAAGCAGCAACGTGTGATGCGTAATTATTTTAAATATTTGTCAGGAGACATACTTGAAAGTTTTGAAGGATTGGCTCAATTTATGAGTCGAAGTTTCAAACCTTGTGGTAGAAATGATTCGTAGAAATCAACGAAAGTTGATCTAGTTCTCAGACCTATTCTATACCTTCGTATCTCGTCAGAAGAAGTTGATAAGAAAACGATTTAAAAATACAACCTCAATCATACAGCAAGCGCTTCAATGACACGCAGATTAACCTCACAACCGCAATCAGAGCCTGGCGTATCACACGACTCGACGCTCAGAAATTGAAAAGCACCTATTCGATTTGCTTCACGGTCGATAAAAGGAGAAAAGAAGAGAGTAGTGATTTCGACGTTGAGGGTAGTAACATTGATGGGGGAGTGGGGAGTAGAGAGTAGCAAGTAGTGACTCAGGTATTGATGTTAGTGAATTATGTTGCAGGTTTTTCCTTTATTTCAATTACTCCAATTTTTGCCATGTTGTATTTTTCATGTTTTTCAAGTCCTGGCTGCCCTTTATAGGTCTACAAACTTGCTTTATCTCTTTAGTGGCACAGTAAGGAATATCATGGATGCCTTTGTGGGAAACGTGAAAGAATTTTAATAAATTCACTACCTACCCACATACCTACTACCTACGCGCTTAACCACCCACCTACCTACCTCCCCACCCGCCCTACCTGTCCACCTACCTACCCAACTCCGTCTCTTCCTCGCTTCATCCCTCCCCCACCCACCCACTTACCTACCTACTTACCGGCTTAACCACCTACCTACCTATCTACCTTTTTTTATTAGGGTAATTGTGTAAATCTTCAAAAAAAAGGAGCAGCCCGACCTCCTCAACACAGATTTTTTTCACTAAAACTACAAACCCTTTATGTTCCTAACGTTATCCACCCTGGAACCGCAATTATGCATTACTTCAGGGTAGTGCTAGCTATAGTACTTTGAAGTACTATTCAGGTTCGACTTTGGCTGTTGTTTCTTTCCTCTTTTTCCTTTTTGAGAATGTCGGTGATGTATCTCTCTATTGCTGACCACTTCTCCTTGTTACAGATCATTAGTGTCACCATGTTTTCTGGCGTGATATTATTACCGACCTCCCATATCATACAATGCTTTAGCGTGTATCATCCCGGCCAGTGGAATAGCGAATTATCGGGGTCGTCTACTTCATGGCTTCAGTAGAATTATAACGAGTCATCTGTCTTTCTGAAACTCTTCGTATATGCTTTAAAACATCCATGTTTGTGACTTATTCTTTTGGATATGTTTGGGATAAGCCAATGATCGTTCTATCAAAATGATGGTGCGTTCGCTGACCGTTGATTTCTTTATCTATCTCTCTATCTATCCCTCTACCTATCTGTCTATCCATCTACCTACCTATCCATCCGTCTATATACATACCTATCTACCTATATATCTGTCTCTCTACCTACCTACATCTATCTATACATATCTCTACATATCTATCTACCTACCTACATGTCTATCTACCTACCTACGTGTCTATCTACCTACCTACATGTCTACCTACCTACATGTCTATTTATCTATCTATCTATCGACCTGTCTGTCTATGATTTATCTGTCTATGATTTATCTATCTGTCTATGATTTATCTATCTGTCTATGATTTCTCTATCTGTCTAT